>JAXCGZ010007981.1:32500-69322 GCA_037179515.1 Halocaridina rubra | reverse complement strand
ATAACATATAGAGCATTGCACTGTATTTTTACAAATGGTCATAGACTAACCTACTTCAAAGAGAGCCATTTGTATAGTACTGGAATTTCACCGGACTAATAAACGGCTGTTGTAACCAGAAAATATTCTAAATTCTTTGTAAAAACAGCTTACTTCATTAAAAGAAAATATAATAGAATAAGGGAATATGCTTGGAAAATTATTCCGGGTTTAGTATGCGATGTTTATTGTGTTAGTTTACACAATTTATAGCAATACTTAAGGCTATTATTATATTGCCTTTTCTTATTTATTATAATATAAGTTGCTGAATCTCATCAAAACTTATTGCTTCAAAACATCGCTGGGTGAACTATCCTTGACTGCCAAGATGCACACACTGTATCTAAGAAATTCAGGCGAAGAGATGCTATTGGAACCACTTTAGAGAGTAGACCCTCAGCCTCCTGAATCTCAACTACACAATGCTACCAGGCATACAAATTATTGTTATGGACAAGCATGTAGATAACGCACTCTAAACCAGAAATATTTTTGTTCTTTTTCTGCTGTTTTATATTTAGATACTTTTTCCTTTTCTATTGCAATCATACTCATGATGGTTGGCAGAAGACTCGTTTAGTAGAGTCCCACAACACTTGTGGCCTCTTTGGAGGAAATAGACTTCTGTTATCTCCAGCTGAGAACAGTTTCGCAATTCTTTTTCCAGAAATGCTGTGTAGGAAATTTGCCTGTAATGGTTTTGACCTCCTTTTTTTCTTTGCTTTGGCTGGAAGATACGCTTTCACGAATGCCAGGAAATATTTTGCTACGCTGATTATTATCTTTATTCTAAAAATCTTTATCTGAGATTGCACATTTATCCATTCATATTATTTTTCTTTAAATTTGTTTTATGTTGTAAAATTCTTTTTGTCATCATGTTTTTATCTAATATATTAATTTCTTGCAGTAAGTTTGTTTAAAGTTAGCTAAAGGAAACATCTTTTAATTTTTTAACCTTTTTGTTTTAAAACTTCATGAATACTCAGCATCTGCAGTCCCTCTTTTGTTTAAAATTATTAAAACATATATAAGACTCTCACTTAATATCAATCCTTCTTGATTACTCATAAAGGAATTTTAATTTTCCCCAATTCTCTCAACTGCGAATGTTTATGAAGCATATCTCCCCTTCTATGAATTAAAATTTTTTCTTTATCTAAAACTTTGGCATCTCTGCTCCACAATTTCACACCCAACTGCAGTGGGCACTCACAAGAGACTGTCCCCTTTCTCCAACTTCACTTCGATAGTTCCCTTGTATTATTCAACACATTTTCTTACTTTTAATTTCCTCTACTCTTTTCTTGCTTATTGTTTACACAAAATTTCTTCCTTTTTCAGTCTCTCTATTATGATTATTCATAAACAAATGCACCTTCAACACCTTCTCTTCACTTCCATCATATGAATGCCTTTAAACTGCTATTTAGTTTTTTCTTCATATGCCTTTCAGTCATATTAGGTCATTTATGAACATGTCTCTTCCTCCATTAGTATAATTTTTATTTCCTCAATTAATTAATTTCTATCTTTTCATCCTTTATCATATTCCATCTTATAAGTTCATCCTATGCCTCCTGGTTCTTAATTAACCTCTGTCTCCTCTTTCCTCTTTTTTAATTCTGTCTCTTATGGTTATTCATGTATCTAGCATTTCATTTAATAATAAATCACATTATTTATCCTTCTATATAACTTCCATCTTTTTAGATCGATTTCTATCTATTAATTCTCCTTTAATTATTTGCATTTAATCTCTCAGTGATTAATTATAAACCTCTGTTTCTTCTGCTTTTACTTGCATATCCACTTTTTCAAATTGTTTTTGTATCCTCTTGATTTTCCTCTATTCCTTTACTCCAAAACAATTGTCTTTAACCTTCGTTTCCTTTTCCAAACTTTTCTTTTTGTTATATAACTAGTGTCTCATATTCCGACTTCTCATCTTTCATAAATTAATAAATTAATAAAATTAGCTATTAATTATTAATAAAATTATTGTTTCTTTCCTCCTTCAACCTCGTATCCATCAATTTATTTCCTTGGAGCATTACTCCTTTCTCTCTCTCTCTCTCTCTCTCTCTCTCTCTCTCTCTCTCTCTCCTCTCTCTCTCTCTCTCTCTCTCTCTCTCTCTCTCTCTCTCTCTCTCTCTCTCTCTCTCTCTCTCTCTCTCTCGTTTATTTGATTTACATAATATTTTTTATCTTTCAACAACCGCTATGACTTCTTTTCTCTTATGCATTAACATCTTAATCATTCATCAAGTCTGCTTAATTTTAGCATAGTCTTTTTTCCATATCTTTTAGCTCTTCATCAACAGCTTTTTCCTTAACTTTATTTATTTCATGTCCACTTTCTTGGACATTTATCAAGCTAAATCATAAAGTCGTAACACTTTTTTGTCTCCTTTTAAATTTGCCTGATTACAAATGCCATATCCTTGTAATGAAATAGCTCTTGAGAAAATTTCTCTTTCAGGTGAAGACCTTGCTGAAGCTTGTGAAAATTTAGCTGGAATGTAAAAAATATGGCTCTATGTTAAAAATACACACGTGGCAAAACTTTTCATGCTTTGCTGGTCATTGAGTAAGCACGAGCTTTGAAAGGGAATCTTTGACCATTTTCAAAGGCTGAGTTCATAAATATTCTAATCCAATACTGACCAAGAATGCTCAGTGGCTTATTCAAGGAGTGTGTTGAATAGGCAGGGGTCACCACACAAAACGAACTACTCCTCTAATACTTGCTCCAGATAGTTCTGTGGAGCAAAAAGTTTACAGGCCATTTTTGGAAGGTAAACTCCTGATTTTTTGTGTTATAATTTGAAAATTGAGCTGTTGAGGAGGAGAGCAGAATTTTTGAAATTAGTAGCTATGTCCATTTTTAACAGAATATAATTATGATACAAAGAAAATACAAATTTCTGTGATCAAATGAATAAAATAACCAATTGCAATTATTAGAATATACACAGCCAATGCATTTCCCACGTGTAAAGTCTCTAACAAGCAAAAATATTTCTATTTTAAGGCCTGTTTTGTCTCATATCCGGGAGCTTACCAGGATCTTCACAAATATATAAACCTTAATGTATGTCGTCTTATAGAACGCGATTATAATGACTTGAAAATTGACATAAAAATCCAGTAATACAAACATATCTAAGTCAGAGTGTTTGTGTATAATACTACACACACTACCATAATTTAATAATATACGTTTTTTTACTGAGTGTGACATCGGGATAGGCTAGAAAATTGCCCTCATCATGCCCGAGCACCAAGAAAATATCAAGACGAAGAAAAAGTAGATGTTAAGTGCAAGGCAGAAGTAAGGGAATGATACACAACAAGAAAAGGACAGGCTGAAAAAAATCGAAATATTGATGACCAACGAATATAACATGAGTAGGCCCTGAGATGACGATATATCTGCTTTTTGAAAAAAGACAGGTAATGAGAATTAAGAAAAACGAAAGGAGGAATGGAATTTCAGAGTTTGATGGGAAAAGGCTGTCACTGCACCGACCAACCCTCGAGCGACAAACCTCCACACAGTACCTGTGAGACAAGGCAGCTTGGTGAGTGTTACGCGGCCTCGGAAGTGGGGGAGGGACTCAATTTGCCAACTCATCAGAGCAGCGATGGATGTTGTAACAATGGAAAAGAGAATGAGATGATGGTTTATGGCGAAGAGAAAGAGAATCCAGATTAAAAGCAATAGAAGGAACATTGTGAGTTTGATTGTCTTAGACTCAACCTTTCATGGACATAAGCATAAGAAAAAGCACCTCTGATGTGCAAGCAGTACTTTAAACAAGGATTGATAAGATCTTTATAGATTTTAGTTAACCGGATAGGAAAACTAAGGATGAAAATGAAAGAGTACCTAAACTTATTTGGATGCAGATATAGAGATTTAGATAATGTGACTCCTCCAAGACAAGTTAGAGGTTATCTGAGTTCCTTATATGCTAATATAATTAAGAAGATAGATTTCGTTAGCTTAGAAGACAAATAGGCCTATCAGGAGGATAAGAAGATAAATTGATTGCCAGAAAGTGTCTTGAAGGCAGTAATCTTGATCAAATTCTGGGTGCCCTACTCATATACCGTCTGCAAATTAGAGTTGAGAAAAGAAGAAAGAGTTATAAGAGACTAACTACAAGTAGCAGATGAAGGATGTTAAAAGAAGGCAGAGGAAAAATGAAGGGTAGAGTCGTCGGCAAAGGCGTGGAGAACAGTGGAAGATGGGGACTGAAGAAGATCGTTTATGAATAGAAGGAACAGAATAGGTGAAAGAACAGAGCCCTACGGAACACCAATGGTAACAGGGAATGAGCTTGATGTTGTGCCATCAACAAACACAAATATAAAACTGTCAAAAAGAAAACGAAATCAGAGAAGGGAGTTTGGCCAACAGAACCTTGTGAAAAATCTGTCAAAACCCTTAGAGATATCAAGGGTGACAACAAAAGATTCCCCATAGTGTCTCAGAGAAAGTGACCTTACATGAGAATAAGATAGGAGATCAGCAGTGGATTTTGCTTTGCGGTAGCCGTGCTGGTGATCGGAGATAAGCGAGTTAGATTCAAGATTTTTCAAGATGTGAGTATTGAACAAAGATTTGAAAACTTTAGCGATAGGATAGTTTAGGGCAATTGGTTGGTAATTTGAAAAAGAAGACGTTAAACATGAGTATGAATCCTTTTGAGAGAAATATGCAAGAAAACGTCAAAACTCGGGAGTTAGTTCATCTGCCAACTCCTTATGGAACCTTGCAGGGATACCATAGGATCCATTGTCCTTGTCCGCCTTTAGAGAGTGAAGAATATAAAGGACTTTTCGTGAAGAAAAAATATGGGAGGGCATAGGGTTAAAGAGGGGTGAAGTCTAAGGAGCAAGTGCACTGGATTTGCTCATGGAAGCGTAGGCAGTATAATGAGTACCATAGGAAGTGGCTTTGTCAGTGGCAGAGCAAATTCATGAACCATTGGAATGAATGAGAGGGGGAATGCTTGAGTTACAGAAGTTATCGACATTTTTTAGCTTAGGTCCAGAAATATTTATCAGTGGGAGAGGCGAAAAGATAAACAGCTTTCCTTCTCAAAAAGGAAGCTTTAGACTTTCGAATCTGAGCATTACAGAGATTCCTAGTTGTAATAAAAACAGTGTGATTTAAATCAAAAGAAGAGGTTAGGGACAACCTGAGTCTCCGATTCCTAGCCTGAATAGCCATGGAGTATGCATTGTCAAACCAAGGATTAGATGGAGAAAAAGTATTCATAGAGTAGGGAATGAATTCCTGAGCTTATAACCTCATCAACTTTTAGGGATATCTGATCCCAAAAGTCAAAGAGAAAATTACACAAATTAATGCGTTGGGTATGCTCAAAGTGCCGAAGGCTATGCTGAGTAGGAGAAATTGATGGAGTGGGAGCGAAAATTTAAGAGATTGAGATCAAAGAATGGTCAGATTTAGCAAGTTAGGAAATCAAAGTATATGAATAGTTTGAAGGATTAGAAATTAATAATGGGTCAAGAGTATTACCTGCATGTTTGTGACAATCGGGTGCAGGGGTAGGATTCTTGATGATCTGCTCCAGATCATGAGTAATAGAGAAAGCAAGGGCCTAAGTACCTCCCACATCAGTGTGAGAGGAATTAAGCCACGCACTTTGGTGTATATTGACGTTCTTATTACATATAACTTCAGCATGTGGGCGAGAAAATAATAAGGACTCCTGGAATGAAGACAGATAAAGGTGTAGGTCCATTCTCTTGATTTCCTCAAAAATTGAGTATGGTAAAGTGAATTTAAAGAACAAATTATACCACTGAACCTTTTGAATCCTTGTAGTATAATATAACAATATTTCGTCTATATATATCCAATCATTTCATGTTATTAAAAGTTTGTCTAATTATACAAGCTTGAATATATACTATGAATTTACCAAAGTGATGATTAATACAAAGCAAAGTGTATGATCAATTCCTTTGTATTGAAAAAGTTTTTTTAAGAGAATAAAAATACAAAATTGGTCATATAAAATGAAACCAGTGAATATATGAAAGAAATACAGATAAAGTTATATGTATACCAAAACCAAAAAGATATTTTGAAAGAGCTGCTTCTCGTTTTGAGTCTTTAACAAAAAATATTGAATTAAAACGGAAAAACTCCATTTTCTGAAAGAATTTGTTTTTCATTATTTTGAACATTGATGTTTTTTTTTATCTTACAAACCCTTTTGTTGCTCTCTATTTCAGAATATTTTTTTTTCAAATTTTTTTCCCTGCTATTGTTTTCTGTCACCAAAGATTTTTGGTTGACTTTGCCTCATGATATTTCTGTCATATCAGATGCTATTTATTCAGTTTCGCATATAATTCTAAACATGTATTTAACTTGGTGTAATTCAAAACTTCTATAATATTATAGAGAGAGAAATTTGCATCAAATTATATATATTTTCTTTTAAACTAACCTAGACATCCATGGAAAATATCAATCCTCTGGGTATTTATCTAAACTTTGAATATTCTACCTGAGTTTTTATTATGTTCATATTCGCTTCTATTCTTCTGTTATTCTTGTATTTTCTGTTATGTGCTATTCTTCTCTCCCTTCGCTGTTGCTCGCAAGGACCGTTCTCTCTTTTTTTAATGCCAGGGTCATGACTGGCTAAAAGCATTAAACTAAAAATATCAAAGAAACCTAGGTACTCGATGCGATAAGAGAGGAAGTTAGCACAGAGATGTTCACGCACGCACACACACTTACACACACTCACATATATGAAAAATTACTTGCGCTCACAGACACTCATGTATGCATGCAAAGCAACACTCAAACACTTACACAACATCAGACAAAACTGTCAGATTCTATGTAATTATTTTTATTTAAATGTTGAAAGATGTTTAAACTCTAATGTTATCAGTGCATTGTCTCACTGGGCAAATTAGAAATTGTAGATATAACTCTCTCTCTCTCTCTCTCTCTCTCTCTCTCTCTCTCTCTCTCTCTCTCTCTCTCTCTCTCTCTCTCTCTCTCTCTCTCTCTCTCCCCTTGTTTCTACACATGACTTCTACACGCCTTATGTTCTCAGACCACACGTTCCACGTCACCCTGAGGCCCATTCCTGGACTCTGGATCAGCGTATTGCCCAGGCGGAAAGGACAGCTGTGGATGCTGGACTCTCCTTTCAAAGACAGCCCACCCCTGACCACTTGCACCAATATCAGTTGGCGAGGGATGATCTGGTTGCCCTGCAGAAGTGCGTGCACACGGAGTATTGGCAGAAATTTACGGATTGTATTAACCATCAGACTAGCGCTGGGACTATGTGACATCTTATAAGGAAGGCTGTCAAGAAGAAACCCACCTGTGCTCTACACCACAGTCCACTTGAGTATGCTCATGACCTCATTACTACCTGGTCAGCACAGTCACAAACTTGCAACCTTCCCGGGAACGCTCAAGAGGCACTCTCCACCCACCGCAGTGTTCGTAACCTCCGCCTAATGGGTGCATTACTACAGACGGATGAAGAGGATGACATCCTATTCACAGAGGATGAACTACGACGTGCTCTTGCTAGGATTAAGACTACTGTCCCCTGGGGAGGATGGTCTTACATATCAAGTTCTCTGTCTTCTTCAGAAAGTTCCTGGTAACCCCCTACTGCAGCTTTTCAATCTTTGCTTTTGCTTGGGGCATGTGCCCTCTGCCTGGACCAGAAACACTATTATTCCTCTACCAAAACCTGGAACCGACAAAGTTAGGCCTATCTCCCTCACCTCCTGCTTCAGCAAAATGTTTGAACGCATCCTTCTTGCCCGGCTCATGCACCGTCTACAGGATAAACTCTCCCCCAGTCTTTATGGTTTCCTCCCACAACGGAGCACGCATCACTGCCTCGCTGAACTCTACACCCGTCTTTCTCCCACCAGTGTGGTCGCCTTCCTGGACCTCAAATCTGCCTTCGATATAGCCAACAGGGAAATTATTCTTGACCAGCTGGTGGACTTTGGAGTTCGGGGGAACATACTGAAATGGATACGGGGATATCTCTGCAACAGAACATCAAGTGTCCTTTTTAAAGGGTCGTATAGCTCCTATGAATGGTTTGAACTGGGTACTCCTCAGGGGGGTGTGCTAAGTCCTTTTCTATTCAATATCCTTATGCATCGTCTACTCTCCCTCCTTCCTGTCATCCCCGGTACTACAGTTACCTGCTATGCGGACGACATATGCATCCACAGGACCTCAATTCACGACCTTCAGCACATGCTCCATGATTTTTACATGTCTGCTACCTCCTGTGGCCTTATTATCTCCCCAGAAAAAAGCAGGATTTTTACTTCACGCAACTGCAGAACACTGCCCGCATTCGCCATGGGTGGTAATGTCATCCCTCACTGCACACAGTACACGTATTTAGATGCACCAGTCCGGATCACCCCAGCTATACCTGCACGTCAACGAATTCATCTCTTTGTGAAGAGCCTTCTTGATCGTCTGGAGCCCCGCTTTGCACCTGTCAAGTGGCTTGCCAACAATGCTGCAGGAGTCTCCATCCCAGTGGCGAGGACCCTCTACATCCTACTACTTCGGTCAGTGGTTGACTATCTGTCTCCTGCCTTGTGTCAACTTCCTAGACCAGCTCTCGAGCCACTTGAAAAGTTCCAGAATCGAGTCATGAGATTTATCTTGGGATGTTCTCTCTCCACCCGTATTGTGAGTATGCAGTTGGAGTTCAACTTGCCCCCTCTTGTGGAGAGGATTTATGCCAATGTGTCCTATTTTACTGTTAAGTGTCTTCACTACCCCTTTCTTGCTCCGAACTTCTCTGCTCTCATGAGGACGTCCCTGGATCCAGACGCACCCAGGCTCCCACTTCGAGCAGGAGGTCATAACCTTATCAGGGTGGTGAGTGACATTCTCCGTGGCCTTGACATCGACCTACCAGTGCAGGCGGCTGTCCCAGATTTACCACCCTGGCGTGTCCCCCTCCCCGCTGTCACATATACACCGACCTCGAAGGATGTCTATCCCCCCTTGCAGAGACAGTTAGCTCTGGAGACTATCGCTGATGTGTCCACGTCTGTCCCTGCAGCACACCACGTCTATGTTGATGGTTTTGTGCAAGCAGATGGGAGGGCGGCATGTGCTGTGTTTTCCCCCACCATGGAGCCGCCTGTGCCGGCTGATTCATGGATTGGCCGTAGACTACCCACCTCGTCGAGCTCCACCTACTGTGAACTGAATGCCATCTTGGATGCCGTGACTCTCCTTGTTCGACGACGAGTGAATGGGGTAATAATTTGTGACTCCCAATCGGCCCTACAAGCCCTATCCTCGCCAAGACCCATCTGTGGCCGTGCTGTGGGAGATATACTATGTCGCCTTGCGGCCGCTCGGGATGCTTCTCTTGTTGTGTCGTTTGTATGGACGCCATCTCACATTGGGCTGACTGGCAACGACACAGCGGATCGTCTTGCCAAGGCGGCCTGTATGCTGGATGGGCATGCTGTGGACGCTGAGCCCTCCCTCCGATGCCTACGTAACATCATCTACTCAGCTGGGTTTGCCATGACGGTCCAGCGCAGGGACACGGAGAGGGTCAACAGTGTGTCCATACAGCACCATGATCACTTTCTTTACAGTCGCTACAAGTATCGCAGACGCGGGTTAATGGTGCGGAAAAACAATGTAGTTAGTGCTCGGCTCAGAATGGGGTATCGGCCTTTATGGCAGGTCTCCCAGACTCTAGATATGCCACAGTACACCTCCTGTAAATTATGCGACTGTCCTAATGCTAACACTCTTGACCACTATTGTCTTCAGTGCCCCACAGTAAGAGATGTTTTACCACGAGGTCAGAACCTAATACAGATCTGCTCATTTTTACTTAATGATGACAACCTTGATGTTATTCTTGCTCGCTATCCTCACTTTGGTGGCCATTAATTATATTGAATTATACATATATTTTCTGTATGTTGCTGTATAATTCTGTTTGTGCATTCTGCGTTTCTCTGAGCTTTACTTTTGTATATAATGTACTCTGTGCTGCCATACTGTGAGTTGTGTGTTAGTATGCAGCAATGTTTTATCAATGTGTACACCTCCCTGTAAACTATGTTCTATTCTTGAATTTGTTTCCATTTGAAGCATTATTTGTATGAACTCATGTAATGTCTGACGCCTTGGCGCAATAAATTAATAAAATAAAATAATAAATCTCTAACTTATTCGCCTGCTGCTTAATGTCACTGTTTTGTTAACTTTTTGCCAGCTGCTACTGGAAGGCCATCATTTTTCTTATTTGAGTGTAATTCCTCAATAAAAAAAAAGTTCTCATTGATCCTACATATATAATGATGTAGTCTTTGAGAATTATCCATAAAAGTTTCAATCTAAATGTATTTTACTATATCACATCGAATATATCGCACTTCCTACCTAATTTGATTGAGCTGAATATATATATATATATATATATATATATATATATATATATATATATATATATATATATATATATATATATATATATATATATATATATATATATATATATATATATATATATATATATATATATATATATATATATATATATATATATATATATATATATATATATATATATATATATATATATATATATATATATATATATATATATATACACTCATATATATATATATATATATATATATATATATATATATATATATATATATATATATATATATATATATATATATATATATATATATATATATATATATATATATATATATATATATATATATATATATATATATATATATATATATATATATATATATATATATATATATATATATATATATATATATATATATATATATATATATATATATATATATATATATATATATATATATATATATATATATATATATATATATATATATATATATATATATATATATATATATATATATATATATATATATATATATATATATATATATATATATATATATATATATATATATATATATATATATATATATATATATATATATATATATATATATATATATATATATATATATATATATATATATATATATATATATATATATATATATATATATATATATATATATATATATATATATATATATATATATATATATATATATATATATATATATATATATATATATATATATATATATATATATATATATATATATATATATATATATATATATATATATATATATATATATATATATATATATATATATATATATATATATATATATATATATATATATATATATATATACAACGCAGTAAGATTTGAGATGTACTTATCACACTATAAGTATATGAGGAAATGCTGTATATTTAAAACTGTGTTTCCTTTTCTTGAGTTTCACTTATTTGTACCCATTCTCTATAGGTTGTTTAGATTTTTTTTTTACAATAAAATCCGGTGTACTATCAATATCTAATGCCTTGAGATATTTTATGAGATGTTTTCCTACGTTTATATGTATTTATTTGTTTTTGCTTGTATGCTATGTGTATAATTTTTGTCAGCATCTGTTTGCCTTTATATGAATATGATAGCTATAACGTGTGTTACGTAGTCTAAAATTTCAAAAAGAATCAACAACCTACCATAGTTAACATTTGCAATACTTTTATAAATAAAAAATAAAAGAAAGAGTAAAAAAAACGCTTGATTATCATCACACAAAGACATACACAAAGCCATTGTAGTTGATTCTCCTAAATTCTTCTCGTAAAACTGCATAGCTGAAATAATATAGCTATATACTTCTAGTTTGGCTGGTTTTTTTTTGGGGGGGGGAGACAAGCTGCACGGACAGTAAGCATGGACAATGGAACATATATATGTACTCCGCAGACACTAGCCAAGACGTTTATGAATGTTGTTAAAGCATAAATGTCTAATAGTCTAGACGTCTTTGAGACTTAGTGTTTGCATTGTTGTTGTTTTTAGACTTCATAAACAATAGATTTACTTTTCTGCGTATGTTATATAGTCTATATCCGGTATGTTATTATGAAGCACTGTATTTATTCTAAGCTGAGACTGATCTCTCCTATATTTTCCTCAAATAATTCTGTTCAATAACTTCTTTGGCACCATGTATTACTGTGCATGTTGAGAGGACGCTTCTGTAAATTCAGCATGGTGATTATGCAGTACATTATTATTGTATGTTTGGAGTAATGGTATGGAGTATATATTCCAGAGCTCGAGGTCTGCTAAGAGTAGGTATGCGTCTGTTTCATACTTCCAATGTAAATACAAACAGTTTGTTCCTAACATCACACTGAGCTTACAAGCTCCATGACCCTTTTGATTTTGTCATTTGTTTTATATCCATGTTTTATTAGTCTTAAATAAACTAATAACCATATGCCTTGACTACGTCTTAGTGGTGATTATACATACTATGTAATGTATCTTTACAGTTGCTATACAGATTGAGCAATAAACTTCATTTACGTTTATAGCGTCTTATTTTTTCTTGAGATCTGTTTGTGCGTATAAATTACACTCAATTCATGAACCTGATCATTCCATGAACTAGAGAATCACCTTGCCCATATCATGAAATGACTTGAGTTAATATTATTATAAAAATAAAAAGCGAGTAAGTCTGGAGGATAAAAAGGATATCTACAGGAATAGAAGATGAAATAGCTGCAAACTGTTTCTTAGAGGCTTTTAATTTAACTGAATATTAGGTGCCCCACTCAGATATATATGTATGTATATATATATATATATATATATATATATATATATATATATATATATATATATATATATATATATATATATATATATATATATATATATATATATATATATATATATATATATATATATATATATATATATATATATATATATATATATATATATATATATATATATATATATATATATATATATATATATATATATATATATATATATATATATATATATATATATATATATATATATATATATATATATATATATATATATATATATATATATATATATATATATATATATATATATATATATATATATATATATATATATATATATATATATATATATATATATATATATATATATATATATATATATATATATATATATATATATATATATATATATATATATATATATATATATATATATATATATATATATATATATATATATATATATATATATATATATATATATATATATATATATATATATATATATATATATATATATATATATATATATATATATATATATATATATGTATATTTGTGAGTCTTGAATGATAAAATTATAATACAATTAACGATAAATGCTTTAAAAGAATATGATATTAAACCACTGGATATTAGTATGTTAAAAGAAATGGTTCCTGACCTTTATGATATCGAATAATACAAAAATAATCATCCTGAAGAGCTCTCTTTATGAGTAGCTTGTCACGAGCACAAAATAGCATATGTTATATGAAAAGAACATTGTGAATTACATCTAAGAAATAGCTTAATAGCATGAGTACTTCATGGAAAGCGTGTTAAAGACTGAATATATATTTGGTTTTATAATGAGGAAATTGCCCTTATACAAAAAAAGTTAAGAAAAATGCGAGAATGAGTATCTTGAAGAGGGTGTCTTACGAAATCGCATTCTTAAGAAGAAAGATATTATCTTACAAACAAATAAAACATCCTTTTATATTCATGATTTCGAATAACTCTGTTTTGGAGAGTGTGAGTTGTGGGCTCTTATAATATTTTTATTTAAAGGCCTCGTTTTATTTTGTAATGGCGAATAAGATTTTGAGTGCTTCAGAAATGAGTAATTGTTCGTAATGGGCAGGACGTACTCAATATTTAGGAACCTCCAAGAGAGAAGTTATAAGTATATTAGAAAATTAATGAGGTCTTTTATATTTATAATGATTTTTGTTGAATTGCACTATATAATAAGAACAAAAAATCACAACAGTAAAATGCTAAAGATATTCCTTGTGAGACTTGCATACAACAGGCAGATCTCTTATTCTCATTCTGCGTTGTAAAACCTTAAATTAAAGACACTCGCATAGTATGGCTGTTACATGATCAAGTTTTACAATTTGACTAAACTTATAATGATCCACTTTTCAATTCTGCAATTTAGCTGCTCTTTAACTCATAAAATATTTATATCGAAAAAGTAGACAGACTATGGAACACCTATTCATGGTGAGTCTTCATACTTGCTCTTAGTTTAGGAAAGGATGAAGAACATACTATAAAACTTAAGAAAAATAAATTAATGAATGAGATTATATATGAAAAGAAGAACAAGACTAGACATATAGGTAGGTAAAGAGTATTTCATTTCACTTTTGGATAGCCAAGAAAAGAAAGAGTAATAAAATCATTATCATATTAATGACACTCCATACAGTATTGCAATATTTATCTATACATACTCTTTACATCAAACTAAGAATCATCTATCGTCTGTAAACAAGGAAAGAGCAGTGAATGATTCCCCAGACTCACCATTCGCACTTAAAGGGAAACGTTTTCCCAAAAATAATAATAATAATACTAAAATAATAATAATAATAATAATAATAATAATAATAATAATAATAATAATAATAATAATAATAATAATAATAATAATAATAATAATAATAATAATAATAATAATAATAATAATAATAATAATAATAATAAAAAAACTGGGCTAATGTTATAGTTCAGATGTACACTGCAATAACATATAGAGCAGTGTATTGTATGCTGGCAAATGGACATAGACTAACCTACTACAAAGAAAACCCTTTGTATAGTATTGGTATTTCACTGGACAAATAAAAAGCTGTTGTAACCAGAAAAAAATCTAAATTCTTTTTTAAAAACTACTTACTTCATTTGAAAAAAGAAAATAGAAGAAGGGAATATGCTAGGAAAAGTATTAGGAGTTCAGTATGCGATGTTTATTGTGTTAGTTTACACATTTTATAATAACAATTAAGGCTGTAATTATACTGCCTTTTCTTATTTATTACAATATAAGATGCTGAATCTTATCAAAACTTATTGCTTCAAAACATCGCTGGGTGAACTATCCTTGACTGCCAAGATGCACACGCTCTAGCTAAGAAGTTCTGGCGAAAAGATGGTATTGGAACCACTTTAGATGCAAATTATTGTTATGGACAAGCATGTAGATAACGCACTCTAAACCAGAAATATTTTCGTTCTTTTTCTGCTGTTTTATATTTAGATATTTTTCCTTTTCTATTGCAATCATATTCATAATGGTTGACAGAAGACTCGTTTAGTAGAGTCCCACAACACTTGTGGCCTCTTTGGAGGAAATAGACTTGCGTTACCTCCAGCTGAGAACAGCTTCGCTATTCTTTTTCCAGAAATGCTGTGTAGAAAATTTGCCTGTAATGGTTTTGACCTCCTTTATTTCTTTGCTTTGGCTGGAAAATACACTTTCACGAATGCCAAGATATATTTTGTTGCGCTGATTATTATTTCGTTATTCTAAAAATCTTTATCTTAGTATGCATATTTATCCATTCATATTATTTTTACTATTATTCATTTTATGTGGTAAAATTCTTTTTGTCATCTTGTTTTTCTGTCTTATATATTTATTCCTTACAGTAAGTTTGTTTACAGTTAGCTAAAGGTGATATCTCTTCATTTTTTAACGATTTTGTTTTAAAACTTCATGATTACTCAGCATCTGCAGTACCTCTTTTGTTTAATATTTATCAAACATATCTAAGACTCTCACTTCAGATCAAGCCTTCTAGATTATTCATAACTGAATTTTCATTTTCCTCAATTCTGTCAACTGCGAATGTTCATGAAGTAAATCTCCCCTTTTATGCCTTTAAAACATTTCTTTATCTAAAACTTTGGCATCTCTGCTCCCCATATTCACATCCAACCACATTGGGTACTCATAAAAGACTGTCTCCTTTCTTAAACTTCACTTCGATAGTTCCCTTGTATTATTCAACAATTTTCTTTCTTTAAATTTCTTCTCTTCTTTTCTTGCTTATTGTTTACTTATAATTTCTTCCATTTTCGGTTTCCCTATTATGATTATTCATAAATATATGCACGTTCACCACCTTTTCCTCACTTCCATCATATGGATGCCTTCAACCTGCTATTTAATTTTTCTTCAAAAGCATTTCAGTAATTTTAGATCATTTAAAAAAAAGTGTCTCTTCCTCCATTAGCATCCTTTTGATTTCTTAATTAATTAATTTTTATCTTTTCATCCTTTATCATATTTCCATCTCATAAGCTCATCCTATGGCTCCAGGTTCTTAATTAACCCCTGTCTCCTCTTCCCTCTTTCATTTCTGTCTCTTATGGTTATTTATAAGCTAGTGTCTCTTCTGCACCTCACCTCTTCATGTATCTAGCATTTCATTTACTAATAAACCATTTTATTTATGGTTCAATGTAACTTCCAACTTTTTAGATCGATTTTCATCTATTAACTCTCCTCTTCTCATTTTCATTTCATCTCTCATTGAATAATTATAAACCTCTGTTTCTTTTGCTTTTACTTGCATATCCACCTTTCCAAATTGTTTTTTCATTCTTTTACTCTAAAAAAACAATTGTCTTTAATCTTCGTTTCCTTTCCCAAACTTTCCTTTTTTTGTTATATAACTATTGTCTCATATTCCGACTTGTAATCTTTAATAAAATCAATAAGTATTAATAAAACCATTCTTTCTTTCCTTGTTTATTCTCCTTTATATATTTTTTTATTTTGAAAGTTACTCCTCTCTCTCTCTCTCTCTCTCTCTCTCTCTCTCTCTCTCTCTCTCTCTCTCTCTCTCTCTCTCTCTCTCTCTCTCGTTCAATTAATTTACTTAATATTTTTATCTTTCAATAATAGCTATGTCTTCTTTTCTCTTATGCATTAACATCTTAATCATTCATGAAGTTTGTCTAATTATTGCATAGTGTTATTTCCATCTATTTTTGTTATTCATCAACAACTTTTTCCTTCACTTTATTTCTTTCATTTCCACCTTTCTTGAACATTTATCAAGCTAAGTCTTAACTTCTTAACATTTTTGTGTCTCCTTTTAACTTAGTCTAATTTCCAATTGCCATATCCTTGTCATGAAATAGCTCTTGGGAAAATTTATCTTTAAAGTGAAGACCTTGCTGAAGCTTGTGAAAGTTTAGCTGGAATGTAACAAAATAGAGTCTCTATGTTCAAAATACACACGTGGCAAAACTTTTCATGCATTGCCGGTCATGGAGTAAGGATGGGGCTTGAAATGGCATCTTTGACAATGATCAAGTACTGAGTACATAAATATTCTAATCCTACACTGACCACAATAGTTCTGTGGAACAATAAGTATTCAAGCCACTTTTGGAAGGTAAACTGCTGATTTTCAGTGTTATAATTAGGAAATTGAGCTGTTGAGGAGGTGAGCAGAGTTTTTAAATCCGCAGCTATGTCCATTTTTAACATAATATAAATATAAAAACAAGAAAAATATAATTTTCTGTAATCAAATGAATCTTGGTGTTATGAGATGTAACATTGCTTTTCCCAAGGTCACCAATTGTATTCATTAGAATTTACACAGCCAATGCATATTCCACGTGAAATGTCTCCCACAGACAAAAATATTTTTATTATTAAGGCCTGTTGGTTTGGATTTTCTGTCATATCTCAGATCCGGGAACTAACATGGAATTTAACAGAAATAAAAACCTTAAGGTATTTCGTCTTATAGAACGCGATTATTTAACTTGAAAATAGATATACAAATCCATTAACACAAACATATCTAATTCAGTGTGTTTGTGTATAATACTACACACTCTACTTTAATTTAATAAAATATGCTTTTTTTTGTTAATGAGCATGACACCAGGACAGGCAAGGAAATTGCCCTCATCATGCCTAAACACCGACAAAACATCAAGATGAAAAAAAAAGATGATTCGCACAAGGCAAAAGTAAGGGAATGGTACACAATAAGAAAAGGTTAGGCTCAAAAACAGTCGAAGTATTGATGACCTACGAATATAGCATGAGTAGGCCTTGAGATGCAGATAGATCCGGTTTTGAAGGAAGATAGATTAAAAGAATTAGGAAAGACAGAAGGAGGAAGAGAATTCTGGAGTCTGGAGGTGAATTGGATATAGCTGTCGCTGGACCGACCAATCCTCATGCAATAAATCTCCACACAGTACCTGTGAGACGAGGCAGCTCGGTGAGTGCTACTCGGCCTCGGTAGTGGGAGAGAGATTCAATTTGCCAACTCATCAGAACAGCGATGAATGTTGTAGCAATAGAGAAGAGAAATGGATGATACCTTTTGGCAAAGAGAAAGAGAATCCAGATTATAAGTAAGAGAAGGAACATTGATGAGTTAGACTGCCTTAGACTCAACCTATCAAGGACTTAATTAAGTATAAGAGAAAGCAACCCTGATTTGCGAGCAGTATTTTAAACAATAACGGATAAGATCCTTATAGATTTTAGTTAACTGGAGAGGAGAAGTAATGATGAAAATGAAAGAGAACCCCCAGTTATTTGGATGCAGATATAGAGATCTGGATAATGCGACACCTTCAAGAGAAGTTAGAGGCTATCTGGATTCCTAATATGCTAATATAATTAAGAGGATAGATTTCATTAGCTTAGAAGATAAATAGCCTCTCAAGAGGATAAGAAGAGAAAGTGATTGCCAGAAAGTTTGTCTTGGAGGCATTAATTCTAATCAAATTTTGGGTGCCCCACTCAGATACCATCTGCAAATTAGAGTTGAGAAAAGAAGAGAGAGTTATACGAGACTGACTACAAGTAGCAGATGAAGGATGGTAAAAGAAGGTATTGGAAAAATGAAGGGTAGAATCGTCAGCAAAGGTGTGGAGAAAAGAGGAAGATGGAGACTGAAGAAGATCGTTTATGAAAAGAAGGAACAGAGAAGGTGAAAGAACAGAGCCCTGTGGAACACCAATGGTAACATGGAATGAGCTCGATTTTGTGCCATCACCAACCAAAAATATAAAACGGTCAAAATGAAAATGAAATCAGAGAAGGGGCAAAGTCATAAGTAGGGAGTTTGACTAACAGAGCCTTGTGAAAACTCTGTCAAAAGCCTTAGAGATATCAAAGGGACGACAAAAAATCCATCATAGTTTCTCAGAGAAGATGACTATACATGAGAAAGATAGGATAGGAGGTCACCAATGGATTTTGCCTTGCGGAAGCAATGCTGGTGATCGAAGATAAGCGACTTAGATTCAAGATGTTTCTAGAAGTGAGTATTAAAAAAAAAATAGATAACTTTTCTATAGCATATGTTAGAAAAATAGGTTGGTAATTTGATGGAAGAGAAGAGGTTAAAACAAGAGCATGCATCCATTTGAGAGAAATTGACAAAAACAAAATGACAGAGCACGAGAGTCAGTTAATCTGTCAACTCCTTACAGAACCTTGCAGGGATACCATCGGGTCCATTTGCCTTGTCCGTCTTTAGAGAGTGAAGAATTTAAAGGACATTGTGTGAGGAAAAAATAAGGGAGGGCATAGGGTTAGAGAGTGGTAAAGTCTAAGGAACAAGTGCACAGGATTCGTGTATGAAAGCGTTGACAGTAAAATGAGTACCAAAGAAAGTGGATTTATCAGTGGGAGAGCATATTATTGAACCATTGGAAGGAATGAGAGAGGGAAAGCTTGAGTTACAGAAATTTATTGAAATCTTTTATCTAGGGACCAGATATATTTATCAGTGGTAAAGGCATTAAGGTCAACAACATTTATTCTCCAAAAGGAAGCTTTAGATCTTCAAATCTGAGCACTACTGAGATTCCTAGTTGCAATAAAAGCAGAGCAATTTAAATCAAAAGAAGAGTCTTGGTATGACTGGAATTCCCGATTCCTAATCTGAATAGCCATGAAGTATGCATTGTCAAGCCAAGGATTAGATGGAGAAAAAGTATTCATAGAGTAAAGGATGAATTCCTGAGCTTATAACCTCATCAACTTTTAGAGATATCTGATCCCAAAAGTCAAAGAGAATGTTATACAAATTAATGCGTTGAGTATGCTCAAAGTGGCAAAGGCTGTGCTGAGTAGCAGAAATTGATGGAGGGGGAGCGAAAATATAAGAGATTGAGATCAAAGAATGGTAAGATTTAACTAGTGGAGAAATCACGGAATATGAATAGTTTGAGGGATAAGCAGTAGATAATAGGTCAAGAGTGTTAGTTTTATGTTCGTGACTATTGGGAATAGGAGTAGGATTTTTCATGATCTTCTCCAGATCATGAGTAATAGAGAGAACAAGGGCCTAACTACCTCCCACATCAGTGTGAGAGGTATTAGGCCAATCACTGTGGTGTACATTGACGTTCCCAATATATAGAACTTCAGCATGTGGGCGGGAAGATAGCAAGGAGTCTTGGAATGGAGACAGATGAAGGTGTAGATCCATTCTCTACATGATGTCCTAGAATATGAGTATAATAAAAGAAATTTCAAGGACAAATTGTACCACTGGTCCTTTTTGAATCCTTGTTTTGTAATATAAAACAACAATCGTCTGCATAGAGGCAATCGTTTTCATGTTATTAAAAGTCTATGTAAAGTACACATGTTCTACCTACAACTTCCAAATGTAAATACTGAATTAATTGACAAAATGTGCAATGCTGTTTCCAAGACCCACAATATTCTTTGCTGAAGATTATTACTTTTCTTTACTAGTATTTTTTATTGTCAGTTTTCCTTTGTCATTGTGGAATCGCTATTTCTCACACACATCTTGAAGGCTAGAGTTTGGTTGTATCCCAAAATCTGATGATCGATTATCCTTCCAAAGAATAATAATTTTCTCTGTTGATGAGGATATGCATCTGGTGTGGAACTAAACTCTCTTAGTCAAATAGCAACTTACCGTAATAAGGAATTATGCACTTAATTTGTCATCCAAAAAGTTTTTAATAATAAAGATAAAGGATTCTATTCTAGGCTTCCTAAAGAAAATATTTAAGTCCCAGAACATGATTATGTATTTAACCAGTCCAAAAAATATAAAGCTGTTTAAATCTGCATAGCGTATCTTAAAAAAAATGCATTTTCAAAAATGAATTAATTCAGAAAGATTCATATATATATATATATATATATATATATATATATATATATATATATATATATATATATATATATATATATATATATATATATATATATATATATATATATATATATATATATATATATATATATATATATATATATATATATACATATATATATATATATATATATATATATATATATATATATATATATATATATATATATATATATATATATATATATATATATATATATATATATATATATATATATATATATATATATATATATATATATATATATATATATATATATATATATATATATATATATATATATATATATATATATATATATATATATATATATATGTATATATATATATATATATATATATATATATATATATATATATATATATATATATATATATATATATATATATATATATATATATATATATATATATATATATATATATATATATATATATATATATATATATATATATATATATATATATATATATATATATATATATATATATATATATATATATATATATATATATATATATATATATATATATATATATATATATATATATATATATATATATATATATATATATATATATATATATATATATATATATATATATATATATATATATATATATATATATATATATATATATATATGTATATATATATATATATATATATATATATATATATATATATATATATATATATATATATATATATATATATATATATATATATATATATATATATATATATATATATATATATATATATATATATATATATATATATATATATATATATATATATATATATATATATATATATATATATATATATATATATATATATATATATATATATATATATATATATATATATATATATATATATATATATATATATATATATATATATATATATATATATATATATATATATATATATATATATATATATATATATATATATATATATATATATATATATATATATATATATATATATATATATATATATATATATATATATATATATATATATATATATATATATATATATATATATATATATATATATATATATATATATATATATATATATATATATATATATATATATATATATATATATATATATATATATATATATATATATATATATATATATATATATATATATATATATATATATATATATATATATATATATATATATATATATATATATATATATATATATATATATATATATATATATATATATATATATATATATATATATATATATATATATATATATATATATATATATATATATATATATATATATATATATATGTATATATATATATATATATATATATATATATATATATATATATATATATATATATATATATATATATATATATATATATATATATATATATATATATATATATATATATATATATATATATATATATATATATATATATATATATATATATATATATATATATATATATATATATATATATATATATATATATATATATATATATATATATATATATATATATATATATATATATATATATATATATATATATATATATATATATATATATATATATATATAATATATATATATATATATATATATATATATATATATATATATATATATATATATATATATATATATATATATATATATATATATATATATATATATATATATATATATATATATATATATATATATATATATATATATATATATATATATATATATATATATATATATATATATATATATATATATATATATATATATATATATATATATATATATATATATATATATATATATATATATATATATATATATATATATATATATATATATATATATATATATATATATATATATATATATATATATATATATATATATATATATATATATATATATATATATATATATATATATATATATATATATATATATATATATATATATATATATATATATATATATATATATATATATATATATATATATATATATATATATATATACATATATATATATATATATATATATATATATATATATATATATATATATATATATATATATATATATATATATATATATATATATATATATATATATATATATATATATATATATATATATATATATATATATATATATATATATATATATATATATATATATATATATATATATATATATATATATATATATATATATATATATATATATATATATATATATATATATATATATATATATATATATATATATATATATATATATGTATATATATATATATATATATATATATATATATATATATATATATATATATATATATATATATATATATATATATATATATATATATATATATATATATATATATATATATATATATATATATGTATATATATATATATATATATATATATATATATATATATATATATATATATATATATATATATATATATATATATATATATATATATATATATATATATATATATATATATATATATATATATATATATATATATATATATATATATATATATATATATATATATATATATATATATATATATATATATATATATATATATATATATATATATATATATATATATATATATATATATATATATATATATATATATATATATATATATATATATGTATATATGTATATATATATATATATATATATATATATATATATATATATATATATATATATATATATATATATATATATATATATATATATATATATATATATATATATATATATATATATATATATATATATATATATATATATATATATATATATATATATATATATATATATATATATATATATATATATATATATATATATATATATATATATATATATATATATATATATATATATATATATATATATATATATATATATATATATATATATATATATATATATATATATATATATATATATATATATATATATATATATATATATATATATATATATATATATATGTATATATATATATATATATATATATATATATATATATATATATATATATATATATATATATATATATATATCTATATATATATATATATATATATATATATATATATATATATATATATATATATATATATATATATATATATATATATATATATATATATATATATATATATGTATATATATATGTATATATATATATATATATATATATATATATATATATATATATATATATATATATATATATATATATATATATATATATATATATATATATATATATATATATATATATATATATATATATATATATATATATATATATATATATATATATATATATATATATATATATATATATATATATATATATATATATATGTACATTCTTATTACTCCTTAGTATTTGTAGGACAAATCTAAGTGCTTTATGCCATACCTTTTATTTTCACAATTTATTCAGAATCACTCAAACATATACTAAGAATTTACCAAAGTGATGATTAATACAAATCAAAATATTTGATCATTTCTCTTGTATTGTAAAGGGTATTATAAGTGAAAATTAAAATGCAAAATTGGGCTTATAAAATGAAGGCAGTGAAAATATGAAAAAAACCACGATAAAGCTATATGTATACAAAAACCAAAAAGATATTTAAAAGAGACGGTTCCCGCTTTGAGTCTTTAACAAAAAATATTTAATTAAATGGAAAAACTCCCTTCTCTGAAAGAATTTGTTTTTTCTGTATTTCGAGCATTGATGTTTTTTATCCTTCAAACCCTTTTGTTGCTCTCCATTTCAAAATGTTTTTTTCTTATTTTTTTCATTTTTTTTTACCCTGCTATTGTTTTCCGTCACCAATGACTTTTTGTTGACTTTGTCTCATGATATTTCTGTCATATCAGTTTCTATTTTTTCAGTTTCGCATATAATTCTAGACATGATTTTAACTTGATGTAATTCGAAACTTCTATAATATTATAGAGGGAAAGTTTTGAATCCAATGATATATTTATTTAAACAAACCAAGACATCCAAGGAAAATATCAATCCTCTGACCTATTTATCTGAACTTTGAATATTCTGTTTGAGTTTTTATTATGTTCATAGATTAGAGCTTAATATTCTTCTGTTATTCTTTTATTTTCTGTTATGTGTTATTTTTCTCTCCCTTCACTGTTCCTCGCAAAGACCGTTCCTTCTCTCTTAATACTAGGGACATGACTGACCATTAGCATTGGGCTATTTGGAAATCACAGATCTCTCTCTCTCTCTCTCTGTCTCTCTCTCTCTCTCTCTCTCTCTCTCTCTCTCTCTCTCTCTCTCTCTCTCTCTCTCTCTCTCTCTCTCTCTCTCTCTCTCTCTCTCTCTCTCTCTCTCTCTCTCTCTCTCTCTCTCTCTCTCTCTCTCTCTTGTTCACTTGCGGCTTACTGTCAGTGTTTCATTTAGTTTTTGCCAAGTGCTGCTGGAAAGCCATATTTTTGTTTTATCTGAGTGTAATTCCTCAATAAAAAAAATCCTCATTGATCCTACATATATAATGATGTAGTCGTCGAAAATTATCCATAAAAGTTGCAATCTAAATGTATTTTAGCATATCACATCAGATATATCAAACTTCCTACGTAATTTGACTGAGGTGATTATATATATATATATATATATATATATATATATATATATATATATATATATATATATATATATATATATATATATATATATATATATATATATATATATATATATATATATATATATATATATATATATATATATATAAATCCTAGGTTCGAGTCCCGGTCGGGGTAAAAAAAATTATTCATATATATATATATATATATATATATATATATATATATATATATATATATATATATATATATATATATATATATATATATATATATATATATATATATATATATATATATATATATATATATATATATATATATATATACAACACAGTAAGATTTGAGAGGTACTTATCACACTCTATAAGTATATGAGGCATTGCTGTATATTTAAAACTGTGTTTCCTTTTCTTGAGTTTCACTCATTTGTATCCTTTCTCTATAGGTCGTTCAGCAATTTATTTGACAATAAACTCCGGTGTACTTTTAATACCTAATGCCTTGATATTTTTTATGAGATATTTTCCTACGTTTACGTGTTTTTATTTGTATGTGCTTGTATGCTATGTGTATAATTTTTGTCTGCATCTGTTTGCAATTATATGAATATGAGAGCTATAACGTTTTTAGGGAGTCTAAAATTTCAAAAAGAATCAAGAACCGAACATAGTTAACATTTGCAATACTTTTTATAAACATAAAACAAAGATTAGGAAATGCCTTTGAGTATTATCACACATGACATACACAATACCATTGAAGTTGACTCTCCTGTATTCCCCTGCGTAAAAATGCATAGCTGAAATAATATAGCTATATAGTTCTAGTTTAGCTGTGGTTTGGGGGGAGGGGGGGAGCAAGCTGCACGGACAGTAAACATGGACAATGGGACATATATATGTACTCCGCAGACACTAGCCAAGAGCTTTATGGATGTTGTTAAACATAAATGTCTAATAGTCTAGGCGTCTTTGAGACATAGTGTTTGCATTGTTGTTGTTTGTATACTTCATAAGCAATGGATTTACTTCTGTGAGTATGTTATATTCTATATCCTGTATGTTATTATGAAGCACAGTATTTATTCTAAGCTGAGTCTGATCTCTCCTATATTATCCTCAAATAATTCTGCTCATTAACTACTTTGGCACTATATACTAAAGCGTATGTTGAGAGGACGCTTCTGTAAATTCAGCTTGGTGATTATGCAGTACATTATTATTGTATGCATAGAGTAAACGTATTAAGTATATATTCCAGAGCTCGAGGTCTGATAAGAGTAGCTATGCGTCCGCTTGATACTTCTAATGTAAATACAAACATTTTGTTCCTAACATCACACTGAGCTTACACGCTCCATGACCCTTTTGATGTTGTCATTTGTTTTATATCCATGTTTTATGAGTCTTAAATAAACTAATTACCATATGCCTTGACTACGTCCTAGTGGTGATTATACATATTTTGTCATGTATCTTAACAGTTGCCATACAGATTAAGCAATAAACTTCAGTTACGTTTATAGCTTCTTATTCTTTCATGATATCTATTTGTGCACATTAATTACACCCAATTCATGAACTAGAGAATCACATTGCCCATATCATGAAATGACTGGAGTTAATATTATTATGAATATCAAAAGTGAGTAAAACACAAGCTAACCTACCCAAACCAAACTTAGAAATTATATGAAAAGTTAAATGAGCATGTACAGAAAGTGGACTTAAATTCATTCATGGATTGAGGTGATTTTGTGTCACTGGAGTATGATTACTATTTCTTAGATTTTCGTTTATCTAATAAATTTTATTCCTATGTAATTGTCTAGGTTACAGTAGGTTAAGTTTGGTAAAGTTAAGCTTCAATTTTCATTTTATTAATATCAATACGTATTTTCGTTTGACTTATTAATTTGGTATAACATATACGTATTACTTTTTCCAAAAACTTACTAAGCATATTATGAGTTTCATAATTTACGAATTGTACTCTACCTCCTGACTTATGCTCTCCAAGCATGAAAAGATAATTACTTTACTAAATGAAACTGAAAAGTCTCAAGCAAGAGCAGAAATCTTAATACTAGTTGAAAACAAGAATATCTTCCAGGTAAAAAAAAGAAGCCATCGAAATGCATTTATCATTAGAAAATAACACGAGAGTTACAATGATGATGGTGTGCATCGAAGAGAGTGTGATTTGGATCAAAGATATTTTATACGCTATAAAAAGATATCACCGCATATCATATAGGAATACCAATAACATTAAGTGTAACCAGCCTTAATGATATACACAGTTGAAAGCATAATAATAACCCTATATATATATATATATATATATATATATATATATATATATATATATATATATATATATATATATATATATATATATATATATATATATATATATATATATATAAATGCTTTATATGAGAGTATGATATTGAACCATTGGATATTAGTATGTTAAAAGAAATGCTTCCTGACCTTTATGATTTCAAATAATTCAAAAGTAATCATTCTTAAGATCGCTTTTTATGAATAGCCTGTTATGAGCACAAAATAGTAAATGTTATATGAAAAGAACAGTGAATTTCATCAATGAAATGACGCAAAAGTATGATTGCTTCATGGAAAGCGTGTTATAGGTGGAATATGTATTTAGTTTTGTAATGAGCAAATTGCCCTCTTATACAAAAAGTTAAGAAAAATGCGAGAATAAGTTCCTTGAAGAGAGTGTCTTGCAAAAGCGCATTTTTAACAAGAAAGATATTATCTTACATACAAATAAAACACCGTATTATATTCTTGATATCGAATAACACTGATTTATGGGCTAATATAAATTTTTTTTATTTAAAGACCTTGTTTTACACCGTAAGTTCGAATAATATTTGGAGTACTTCAGATATGAATAATTTTCGTGTAGGGTAGGACGTACTCAATATTTATGGACCCCCAAGAGAGAAGTTATAAGCATATTAGAAAATAAAGGAGTTCTTTTATGTATTTAATGTTTTTTCGTGGATTGCACCAAATAATGAAAACAAAAAATCTCAACAATTAAATGTTAAAGATATTCCCTTTGAGACTTGTATACAACTGGCAGATCTCTTTTTCTCAGTCTCAGTTGTAAAAGCTCAAAGCAAAGACACTCGCATAGTATGGCTGTCACATGATCAAGTTTTAGAATTTGACTAAACTTATTATGATCCACTTTTCAATTCTGCAATTAAGTTACTCTTTAATTCATAAAATATTTATCTCGAAAAAGTAGACAGACTATGGAACACCTATTCTTGGTGAGTCTCCACACTTGCTGTTAGTTTAGGAAAGGATGAAGAACATACTATAAACCTTAAGAAAAATAAATTCATGAATGACACTATATATGCAAAATAGAACAGGACTAGAAATGTAGAAAGGTAAAGAGAATTATATTTTACTTCTGGATAGCCAAGAAAGGAAAGAGTAATAAAATTATTATAATATTAATGGCACTCCATACAGTATTGCAATATTTATCTAAGCATACTCTTTACATCAAACTACAAATCATCTATCGTCTGCAAACAAGGAAAGAACAGTTAATTATTCCCCAGACTCACCATTTTCTCTTAAGGGGAAAAGTTTTCCCAAAACTGATTAATAAAAAAATGGGCTAAAGTTATTGTTCAGTTGCACATTGGAATAACATATAGAGCATTGCACTGTATTTTTACAAATGGTCATAGACTAACCTACTTCAAAGAGAGCCATTTGTATAGTACTGGAATTTCACCGGACTAATAAACGGCTGTTGTAACCAGAAAATATTCTAAATTCTTTGTAAAAACAGCTTACTTCATTAAAAGAAAATATAATAGAATAAGGGAATATGCTTGGAAAATTATTCCGGGTTTAGTATGCGATGTTTATTGTGTTAGTTTACACAATTTATAACAATAATTAAGGCTATTATTATATTGCCTTTTCTTATTTATTATAATATAAGTTGCTGAATCTCATCAAAACTTATTGCTTCAAAACATCGCTGGGTGAACTATCCTTGACTGCCAAGATGCACACACTGTATCTAAGAAATTCAGGCGAAGAGATGCTATTGGAACCACTTTAGAGAGTAGACCCTCAGCCTCCTGAATCTCAACTACACAATGCTACCAGGCATACAAATTATTGTTATGGACAAGCATGTAGATAACGCACTCTAAACCAGAAATATTTTTGTTCTTTTTCTGCTGTTTTATATTTAGATACTTTTTCCTTTTCTATTGCAATCATACTCATGATGGTTGGCAGAAGACTCGTTTAGTAGAGTCCCACAGCACTTGTGGCCTCTTTGGAGGAAATAGACTTCTGTTATCTCCAGCTGAGAACAGTTTCGCAATTCTTTTTCCAGAAATGCTGTGTAGGAAATTTGCCTGTAATGGTTTTGACCTCCTTTTTTTCTTTGCTTTGGCTGGAAGATACGCTTTCACGAATGCCAGGAAATATTTTGCTACGCTGATTATTATCTTTATTCTAAAAATCTTTATCTGAGATTGCACATTTATCCATTCATATTATTTTTCTTTAAATTTGTTTTATGTTGTAAAATTCTTTTTGTCATCATGTTTTTATCTAATATATTAATTTCTTGCAGTAAGTTTGTTTAAAGTTAGCTAAAGGAAACATCTTTTAATTTTTTAACCTTTTTGTTTTAAAACTTCATGAATACTCAGCATTTGCAGTCCCTCTTTTGTTTAAAATTATTAAAACATATATAAGACTCTCACTTAATATCAATCCTTCTTGATTACTCATAAAGGAATTTTAATTTTCCCCAATTCTCTCAACTGCGAATGTTTATGAAGCATATCTCCCCTTCTATGAATTAAAATATTTTCTTTATCTAAAACTTTGGCATCTCTGCTCCACAATTTCACACCCAACTGCAGTGGGCACTCACAAGAGACTGTCCCCTTTCTCAAACTTCACTTCGATAGTTCCCTTGTATTATTCAACACATTTTCTTACTTTTAATTTCCTCTACTCTTTTCTTGCTTATTGTTTACACAAAATTTCTTCCTTTTTCAGTCTCTCTATTATGATTATTCATAAACAAATGCACCTTCAACACCTTCTCTTCACTTCCATCATATGAATGCCTTTAAACTGCTATTTAGTTTTTTCTTCATATGCCTTTCAGTGATATTAGGTCATTTATGAACATGTCTCTTCCTCCATTAGTATAATTTTTATTTCCTCAATTAATTAATTTCTATCTTTTCATCCTTTATCATATTCCATCTTATAAGTTCATCCTATGCCTCCTGGTTCTTAATTAACCTCTGTCTCCTCTTTCCTCTTTTTTAATTCTGTCTCTTATGGTTATTCATGTATCTAGGATTTCATTTAATAATAAATCACATTATTTATCCTTCTATATAACTTCCATCTTTTTAGATCGATTTCTATCTATTAATTCTCCTTTAATTATTTGCATTTAATCTCTCAGTGATTAATTATAAACCTCTGTTTCTTCTGCTTTTACTTGCATATCCACTTTTCCAAATTGTTTTTGTATCCTCTTGATTTTCCTATATTCCTTTACTCCAAAACAATTGTCTTTAATCTTCGTTTCCTTTTCCAAACTTTTTGTTTTGTTATATAACTAGTGTCTCATATTCCGACTTCTCATCTTTCATAAATTAATAAATTAATAAAATTAGCTATTAATTATTAATAAAATTATTGTTTCTTTCCTCCTTCAACCTCGTATCCATCAATTTATTTCCTTGGAGCATTACTCCTTTCTCTCTCTCTCTCTCTCTCTCTCTCTCTCTCTCTCTCTCTCTCTCTCTCTCTCTCTCTCTCTCTCTCTCTCTCTCTCTCTCTCTCTCTCTCTCTTCTCTCTCTCTCTCTCTCTCGTTTATTTGATTTACATAATATTTTTTATCTTTCAACAACCGCTATGACTTCTTTTCTCTTATGCATTAACATCTTAATCATTCATCAAGTCTGCTTAATTTTAGCATAGTCTTTTTTCCATATCTTTTAGCTCTTCATCAATAGCTTTTTCCTTAACTTTATTTATTTCATGTCCACTTTCTTGGACATTTATCAAGCTAAATCATAAAGTCGTAACACTTTTTTGTCTCCTTTTAAATTTGCCTGATTACAAATGCCATATCCTTGTGATGAAATAGCTCTTGAGAAAATTTCTCTTTCAGGTGAAGACCTTGCTGAAGCTTGTGAAAATTTAGCTGGAATGTAAAAAATATGGCTCTATGTTAAAAATACACACGTGGCAAAACTTTTCATGCTTTGCTGGTCATTGAGTAAGCACGAGCTTTGAAAGGGAATCTTTGACCATTTTCAAAGGCTGAGTTCACAAATATTCTAATCCAATACTGACCAAGAATGCTCAGTGACTTATTCAAGGAGTGTGTTGAATAGGCAGGGGTCACCACACAAAACGAACTACTCCTCTAATACTTGCTCCAGATAGTTCTGTGGAGCAAAAAGTTTACAGGCCATTTTTGGAAGGCAAACTCCTGATTTTTTGTGTTATAATTTGAAAATTGAGCTGTTGAGGAGGAGAGCAGAATTTTTGAAATTAGTAGCTATGTCCATTTTTAACAGAATATAATTATGATACAAAGAAAATACAAATTTCTTTGATCAAATGAATAAAATAACCAATTGCAATTATTAGAATATACACAGCCAATGCATTTCCCACGTGTAAAGTCTCTAACAAGCAAAAATATTTCTATTTTAAGGCCTGTTTTGTCTCATATCCGGGAGCTTACCAGGATCTTCACAAATATATAAACCTTAATGTATGTCGTCTTATAGAACGCGATTATAATTACTTGAAAATTGACATAAAAATCCAGTAATACAAACATATCTAAGTCAGAGTGTTTGTGTATAATACTACACACACTACCATAATTTAATAATATACGTTTTTTAACTGAGTGTGACATCGGGATAGGCTAGAAAATTGCCCTCATCATGCCCGAGCACCAAGAAAATATCAAGACAAAGAAAAAGTAGATGTTAAGTGCAAGGTAGAAGTAAGGGAATGATACACAACAAGAAAAGGACAGACTGAAAAAAATCGAAATATTGATGACCAACGAATATAACATGAGTAGGCCCTGAGATGACGATATATCTGCTTTTTGAAAAAAGACAGGTAATGAGAATTAAGAAAAACGAAAGAAGGAATGGAATTTCAGAGTTTGATGGGAAAAGGCTGTCACTGCACCGACCAACCCTCGAGCGACAAACCTCCACACAGTACCTGTGAGACAAGGCAGCTTGGTGAGTGTTACGCGGCCTCGGAAGTGGGGGAGGGACCGCGGGAATGGAGGCGTACATCCCCTCTTCTACAAAAACTTTCTCTCCCCCTAAACCTTGGTTTGACCGTGCCTGCTCCATGGCTATCCAGGCTAGGAATCAGGCTCACCGATCTTACCAAGCCTCCCCTTCCGATTTAACTTGCTCTGCTTTTATTATAGCTAGGAATCGCTGTACAGCTCAGATTCGAAGGTCTATGGCTTCCTTTATAAGAAGGAAAGTTGATGACCTTAACTCCTCTCCCACTGACAAATGCTTCTGGTCCTTAGCCAAAAACCTCTCCAAAAACTTCTGTAACTCAAGCTTTCCCCCTCTCATTCGTTCTGATGGTTCTATAGCTTGCTCTCCCACTGACAAAGCCACTCTGTTTGGCTCTCATTTTTCTGCCAACTCTTCTATCAACGATTCCAGCGCACCTGTTCCTCAGTCTTTTCCACTCTCTAACCCTATGCCCTCCCTTATCCTTTCTTCACGCAAAGTTCATAAGGTTCTTCGCTCACTAAAGACAAACAAGGCATCTGGTCCCGATGGTATCCCTGCAAGGTTCCTTAAGGAGTTTGCAGATGAACTGGCTCCCGTGCTTTGCCGTCTTTTTCGCCTCATTCTGTCAACCAGTATCTATCCTTCATCTTGGAAGCATGCTCTAGTTCAACCTGTTCCTAAGAAGGGTGACCGCTCTATTCCTTCTAACTACCGACCTATTGCTCTAACCTCCTCTATTGCTAAAGTTTTCGAAACTTTGCTCAATGCTCACTTCTTGAAACGCCTTGAATCTAACTCACTTATCTCTGATCACCAGTACGGCTTCCGCAAGGCAAGATCCACTGGTGATCTCCTGTCCTATCTTACTCATGTATGGTCATCTTCTCTGAGGAACTATGGGGAATCCTTTGTCGTCGCCCTTGATATCTCTAAGGCTTTTGACAGAGTCTGGCACAAGGCTCTGTTGGCCAAACTCCCTGCCTACGGATTTACCCCTTCTTTCTGTTCTCTGATTTCCAGTTTTCTCACTGACCGTTCTATATCTGTAGTTGTTGATGGCGCGACATCTAGCCCTTTCTCTGTGTCCAGTGGTGTTCCACAGGGCTCTGTTCTTTCACCTACTCTCTTCCTTCTCTTCATCAATGATCTTCTACAGTCCCCATCTTCCTCTCTTCTTCATGCCTTTGCCGATGATTCTACCCTTCACTTTTCCTCTGCCTTTTCTTCACAACCTTCATCTGTTACTCGTAATCACTCTTTCTTCTACTCTTAACTCCGATTTGCAGAGAGTATCTGAATGGGGCACTCAAAATTTAGTTAAATTCAATGCCTCCAAGACACAGTTTCTGGCTATCTCTTTATCTCCTTCTCCTCCTGATAACCCTATTGTCTTCGAAACTAATGAAATTTACCCTCTTAACTCTATCAATATATTAGGAATCCATATAGCCTCTAACTTGTCATGGAGGAATCACATAATCCAAATTTCTAAATCTTCATCCAAAAAATTGGGGGTTTTGTTTCGTTTTCGTTATTACTTTTCCTCATTGCAGTTACTTAAAATTTACAAAGGTCTTATCCGCCCCTGCTTAGAATACTGCTGACAGATCTGGGGTGCTTCTTCCTTTACTTATCTTCTTGATAGGGTTCAATCTAAGGCAGTCAGACTCATTAATGATCCTTCTTTTACTTCTAACCTGGATCCTCTCTCTCTTCGCCGTAAGGTATCTTCCCTTTCGCTTTTCTATCGCTACTACTTCCATCGCTGCTCTGATGAGTTGGCGAGTTGCATCCCTCCTCCACTGCTGAGGCCGCGTAACACTCGCCAAGCGGCCTCATCTCACAGGTACTGTGTCGAGATTTGTAGCTCGCGGATTGGTCGGTGCAGCGACTGCTTCTTCCCATCTACCTCCAGACTCTGGAACTCTCTTCCTCCTTCTGTCTTTCCTAATTCTTATGACCTTTCATCCTTCAAAAAGCAGATCTATCGTCATCTCAGAGCCTAGTCCTCCATATCTCTGGGTCCTCTTTACTTTGACTGTTTTTTCTGTCTGTCATTTTCCTTTGTGTGACATTACCTCATCTCTGCCTTGCCCTTAACCTTTTTCTTTTCCTTCGTCTTGGTATTTTCTCGTGCCCGGGCCTCTGTTGATGAGGGCAGTTTCTGCCTGTCCCGGTGTCACACTCAAAAAAAAAAAAAAAAAAAAAATTCCAACTCATCAGAGCAGCGATGGATGTTGTAACAATGGAAAAGAGAATGAGATGATGGTTTATGGCGAAGAGAAAGAGAATCCAGATTAAAAGCAATAGAAGGAACATTGTGAGTTTGATTGTCTTAGACTCAACGTTTCATGGACATAAGCATATGAAAAAGCACCTCTGATGTGCAAGCAGTACTTTAAACAAGGATTGATAAGATCTTTATAGATTTTAGTTAACCGGATAGGAAAACTAAGGATGAAAATGAAAGAGTACCCCCAATTATTTGGATGCGGATATAGAGATTTAGATAATGTGACTCCTCCAAGACAAGTTAGAGGCTATCTGGATTCCTAATATGATAATATAATTAAGAAGATAGATTTCGTTACCTTAGAAGACAAATAAGCCTATCAGGAGGATAAGAAGATAAAGTGATTGCCAGAAAGTGTGTCTTGTAGGCATTAATTTTAATCAAATTTTGGTTGCCATCTCAGATACCGTCTGCAAATTAGAGTTGAGAAAAAAAGAAAGAGTTATACGAGACTGACTACAAGTAGCAGATGAAGGATGTTAAAAGAAGGCAGAGGAAAAATGAAGGGTAGAATCGTAGGCAAAGGCGTGGAGAAGAGAGGAAGATTGTGACTATAGAAGACCATTTATGAAAAGAAGGAACAGAGAAGGTGAAAAAACAGAGCCCTGTGGAACACCAATAGAAACATGGAATGAGCTCGATGTTGTGTCATCAACAACCAGAAAATATAATACTGACAAATCGAAAATGAAATCAGAGAAGGGGTAAAGTCATGAGAAGGGAGCTTGGCCAACAGAGCCTTGTGAAAACTCTGTCAAAAGCCTTAGAGATATCAAGGGAACGACAAAAGATTCCCCATAGTTTCTTAGAGAAAGTGACCATAAATGAGAATGATAGGATAGGAGGTCACCAGTGGATTTTGCCTTGCAGAAGACGTGCTGATGATCGAAGATAAGAGAGTTAGATTCAAGATGTGAGTATTGAACAAAGATTTGAAAACTTTAGCGATAGCATAGTTTAGGTGAAGTGGTTGGAAATTTGAAGGAAGAGAAGATGTTAAACAAGAACATGCATCCATATGAGAGAAATACGCAATAAAAAAAAAAGTCAAAACACGGGAGTTAGTTCATCTGCTAACTCCTTTTGGAACCTTGCAGGGATACCATCGGATCCATACTCCTTGTCCGCCTTTAGAGAGTGAAGAATATAAAGGACT
>JAXCGZ010007981.1:0-25000 GCA_037179515.1 Halocaridina rubra | reverse complement strand
TGTTCACTTGCGGCTTACTGTCACTGTCTCATTTAGTTTTTGCCAAGTTTAATTCCTTATTAAAACAAAATAATCATAGATCCTACATATATAATGATGTAGTCTTTGAGAATTATGCATCGGGTATATCGAACTTCCTACCTAATTTGATTGAGGTGATTATATATATATATATATATATATATATATATATATATATATATATATATATATATATATATATATATATATATATATATATATATATATATATATATATATATATATATATATATATATATATATATATATATATATATATATATATATATATATATATATATATATATATATATATATATATATATATATATATATATATATATATATATATATATATATATATATATATATATATATATATATATATATATATATATATATATATATATATATATATATATATATATATATATATATATATATATATATATATATATATATATATATATATATATATATATATATATATATATATATATATATATATATATATATATATATATATATATATATATATATATATATATATATATATATATATATATATATATATATATATATATATATATATATATATATATATATATATATATATATATATATATATATATATATATATATATATATATATATATATATATATATATATATATATATATATATATATATATATATATATATATATATATATATATATATATATATATATATATATATATATATATATATATATATATATATATATATATATATATATATATATTTATATATTTATATATATATATATATATATATATATATATATATATATATATATATATATATATATATATATATATATATATATATATTTATATATATATATATATGTGAAAACATAAATCATTTTTTACCCCGACCGGGACTCGAACCTAGGACTTATGATTACTAAGTCAAGGCGCTACCACTACACCACAGGAGGTTAAAAGGAATCCAACCTTATAGCTTATATCTGCTATACTTAGGAATGAACGCATTCTAACTGAATGCCACTATGTTCAAATTACAGATTCCCCAACCTCACACGTGGCTTCATTTTAGCATTTAATACAATTCCCAATCTCATTCGGGCCATGAAATACAAATAAGCACATCATATATGTGAAAACATGAATCATTTTTTACCCCAACCGGGACTCGAAACTAGAACTTATGATTACTAAGTCAAGGCGCTACCACTAAACCACAGAAGGTTAAAAGGAATCCAACCTTATAGCTTATATCTGCTATACTTAGGAATGAACGCATTCTAACTGAATGCCACTATGTTCATATTACAGATTCCCCAACCTCACTCGTGGCTTTATTTTAGCATTTAATTCAATTCCCAATCTCATTCGGGCCATGAAATACAAATAAGCACATTACATATGTGAAAACATGATTCATTTTTTATATCGACTAGGACTCGAACCTAGGGCTTATGATTACTAAGTCAAGGCGCTACCACTACACCACAGAAGGTTAAATGGAATCCAACCTTATAGCTTATATCTGCTATACTTAGGAATGAATGCATTCTAACTGAATGCCACTATGTTCACATTACAGATTCCCCAACCTCACACGTGGCTTCATTTTAGCATTTAATTCAATTCCCAATCTCATTCGGCCCATGAAATACAAATAAGCACATTACATATGTGAAAACATGAATCATCTTTTACCCCGACCGGGACTCGAACCTAGGACTTATGATTACTAAGTCAAAGCGAAACCACAACACCACAGAAGGTTAAAAGGAATACAACCTTATAGCTTATATCTGCTATACTTAGGGATGAACGCATTCTAACTAAATGCCACTATGTTCATATTACAGATTCCCCAACCTCACTTTTGGCTTCATTTTTGCATTTAATTCAATTCCCAATCTCATTCGGGCCATGAAATATAAATAAGCACATTTCATATGTGAAAACATGAATCATTTTTTACCCCGTCCGGGACTCGAACCTAGGACATATGATTACTAAGTCAAGGCGCTACCACTAAACCACAGAAGGTTAAAAGGAATCCAACCTTATAGCTTATATCTGCTATACTTAGGAATGAACGCATTCTAACTGAATGCCACTATGTTCATATTACAGATTCCCCAACCTCACTCGTGGCTTTATTTTAGTATTTAATTCAATTCCCAATCTCATTCGGGCCATGAAATACAAATAAGCACATTACATATGTGAAAACATGAATCATTTTTTATCCCGACTGGGACTCGAACCTAGGGCTTATGATTACTAAGTCAAGGCGCTACCACTACACCACAGAAGGTTAAAAGGAATCCAATCTTATAACTTATATCTGCTATACATAGGAATGAATGCATTCTAACTGAATGCCACTATGTTCACATTACAGATTCCCCAACCTCACACGTGGCTTCATTTTAGCATTTAATTCAATTCCCAATCTCATTCGGGCCATGAAATACAAATAAACACATTACATATGTGAAAACATGATTCATTTTTTACCCCGACCGGGACTCGAACCTAGGACTTATGATTACTAAGTCGAGGCGAAACCACAACACCACAGAAGGTTAAAAGGAATCCAACCTTATAGCTTATATCTGCTATACTTAGGAATGAACGCATTCTAACTGAATGCCACTATGTTCATATTACAGATTCCCCAACCTCACTCGTGGCTTCATTTTAGCATTTAATTCAATTCCCAATCTCATTCGGGCCATGAAATACAAATAAGCACATTACATATGTGAAAACATGAATCATTTTTTTTACCCCGACCGGGACTCGAACCTAGGACTTATGATTACTAAGTCAAGGCGCTACCACTACACTACAGAAGGTTAAAAGGAATCCAACCTTATAGCTCATATCTGCTATACTTAGGAATGAACGCATTCTAACTGAATGCCACTATGTTCATATTATAGATTCCCCAACCTCACTCGTGGCTTCATTTTAGCATTTAATTAAATTCCCAATGTCACTCGGGCCATGAAATACAAATAAGCACATTACATATGTGAAAACATGAATCATTTTTTTACCTCATCCGGGACTCGAACCTAGGACTTATGATTACTAAGTCAAGGCGCTACCACTACACCACAGAAGGTTAGAAGGAGTCCAATCTTATAGCTTATATCTGCTATACTTAGGAATGAACGCATTTTAACTAAATGCCACTATGTTCATATTACAGATTCCCCAACCTCACTCGTGGCTTCATTTTAGCATTTAATTCAATTCCCAATATCATTCGGGCCATGAAATACATATAAACACATTACATATGTGAAAACATGAATAATTTTTTTCCCCGACGGGGGCTCGAACCTAGGACTTATGATTACTAAGTCAAGGCGCTACCACTACACTACAGAAGGTTAAAAGGAATCCAACCTTATAGCTTATATCTGCTATACTTAGGAATGAACGCATTCTAACTGAATGCCACTATGTTCATATTACAGATTCCCCAACCTCACTCGTAGCTTCATTTTAGCATTTAATTCAATTCCAAAACTCATTCAGGCCATGAAATACAAATAAACACATTACATATGTGAAAACATGAATCATTTTTTTACCCCGACCGGGACTCGAACCTAGGACTTATGATTACTAAGTCAAGGCGCTACCACTACACCACAGAAGGTTAAAAGGAATCCAACCTTATAGCTTATATCTGCTGTACTTAGGAATGAACGCATTCCAAATGAATGCCACCATGTTCATATTACAGATTCCCCAACCTACCATGTGGCTTCATTTTAGCATTTAATTCAATTCCCAATCTCAATCGGGCCTTGAAATACAAATAAGCACATTACATATGTGAAAACATGAATCATTTTTTACCCCGACCGGAACTCGAACCTAGGACTTATGATTACTAAGTCAAGGCGCTACCACTACACCACAGAAGGTTAAAAGGAATCCAACCTTATAGCTTATATCTGCTATACTTAGGAATGAACGCATTCTAACTGAATGCCACTATGTTCATATTACAGATTCCCCAACCTCACTCGTGGCTTCATTTTAGCATTTAATTCAATTCCCAATCTCATTCGGGCCATGAAATACAAATATGCACATTACATATGTGAAAACATGAATCATTTTTTACCCCGACCGGGACTCGAACCTAGGGCTTATGATTACTAAGTCAAGGCGCTACCACTACACCACAGAAGGTTAAATGGAATCCAATCTTATAACTTATATCTGCTATACTTAGGAATGAATGCATTCTAACTGAATGCCACTATGTTCACATTACAGATTCCCCAACCTCACACGTGGCTTCATTTTAGCATTTAATTCAATTCCCAATCTCATTCGGGCCATGAAATACAAATAAACACATTACATATGTGAAAACATGAATCATTTTTTACCCCGACCGGGACTCGAACCTAGGACTTATGATTACTAAGTCAAGGCGAAACCACAACACCACAGAAGGTTAAAATGAATCCAACCTTATAGCTTATATCTGCTATACTTAGGAATGAACGCATTCTAACTGAATGCCACTATGTTCATATTACAGATTCCCCAACCTCACTCGTGGCTTCATTTTAGCATTTAATTCAATTCCCAATCTCATTCGGGCCATGAAATACAAATAAGCACATTCCATATGTGAAAACATGAATCATTTTTTTTACCCCGACCGGGACTCGAACCTAGGACTTATGATTACTAAGTCAAGGCGCTACCACTACACTACAGAAGGTTAAAAGGAATCCAACCTTATAGCTCATATCTGCTATACTTAGGAATGAACGCATTCTAACTGAATGCCACTATGTTCATATTATAGATTCCCCAACCTCACTCGTGGCTTCATTTTAGCATTTAATTAAATTCCCAATGTCACTCGGGCCATGAAATACAAATAAGCACATTACATATGCGAAAACATGAATCATTTTTTTACCTCATCCGGGACTCGAACCTAGGACTTATGATTACTAAGTCAAGGCGCTACCACTACACCACAGAAGGTTAGAAGGAGTCCAATCTTATAGCTTATATCTGCTATACTTAGGAATGAACGCATTTTAACTAAATGCCACTATGTTCATATTACAGATTCCCCAACCTCACTCGTGGCTTCATTTTAGCATTTAATTCAATTCCCAATATCATTCGGGCCATGAAATACATATAAACACATTACATATGTGAAAACATGAATAATTTTTTTCCCCGACGGGGGCTCGAACCTAGGACTTATGATTACTAAGTCAAGGCGCTACCACTACACTACAGAAGGTTAAAAGGAATCCAACCTTATAGCTTATATCTGCTATACTTAGGAATGAACGCATTCTAACTGAATGCCACTATGTTCATATTACAGATTCCCCAACCTCACTCGTAGCTTCATTTTAGCATTTAATTCAATTCCAAAACTCATTCAGGCCATGAAATACAAATAAACACATTACATATGTGAAAACATGAATCATTTTTTTACCCCGACCGGGACTCGAACCTAGGACTTATGATTACTAAGTCAAGGCGCTACCACTACACCACAGAAGGTTAAAAGGAATCCAACCTTATAGCTTATATCTGCTGTACTTAGGAATGAACGCATTCCAAATGAATGCCACCATGTTCATATTACAGATTCCCCAACCTACCATGTGGCTTCATTTTAGCATTTAATTCAATTCCCAATCTCAATCGGGCCTTGAAATACAAATAAGCACATTACATATGTGAAAACATGAATCATTTTTTACCCCGACCGGAACTCGAACCTAGGACTTATGATTACTAAGTCAAGGCGCTACCACTACACCACAGAAGGTTAAAAGGAATCCAACCTTATAGCTTATATCTGCTATACTTAGGAATGAACGCATTCTAACTGAATGCCACTATGTTCATATTACAGATTCCCCAACCTCACTCGTGGCTTCATTTTAGCATTTAATTCAATTCCCAATCTCATTCGGGCCATGAAATACAAATATGCACATTACATATGTGAAAACATGAATCATTTTTTACCCCGACCGGGACTCGAACCTAGGGCTTATGATTACTAAGTCAAGGCGCTACCACTACACCACAGAAGGTTAAATGGAATCCAATCTTATAACTTATATCTGCTATACTTAGGAATGAATGCATTCTAACTGAATGCCACTATGTTCACATTACAGATTCCCCAACCTCACACGTGGCTTCATTTTAGCATTTAATTCAATTCCCAATCTCATTCGGGCCATGAAATACAAATAAACACATTACATATGTGAAAACATGAATCATTTTTTACCCCGACCGGGACTCGAACCTAGGACTTATGATTACTAAGTCAAGGCGAAACCACAACACCACAGAAGGTTAAAATGAATCCAACCTTATAGCTTATATCTGCTATACTTAGGAATGAACGCATTCTAACTGAATGCCACTATGTTCATATTACAGATTCCCCAACCTCACTCGTGGCTTCATTTTAGCATTTAATTCAATTCCCAATCTCATTCGGGCCATGAAATACAAATAAGCACATTCCATATGTGAAAACATGAATCATTTTTTTTACCCCGACCGGGACTCGAACCTAGGACTTATGATTACTAAGTCAAGGCGCTACCACTACACTACAGAAGGTTAAAAGGAATCCAACCTTATAGCTCATATCTGCTATACTTAGGAATGAACGCATTCTAACTGAATGCCACTATGTTCATATTATAGATTCCCCAACCTCACTCGTGGCTTCATTTTAGCATTTAATTAAATTCCCAATGTCACTCGGGCCATGAAATACAAATAAGCACATTACATATGCGAAAACATGAATCATTTTTTTACCTCATCCGGGACTCGAACCTAGGACTTATGATTACTAAGTCAAGGCGCTACCACTACACCACAGAAGGTTAGAAGGAGTCCAATCTTATAGCTTATATCTGCTATACTTAGGAATGAACGCATTTTAACTAAATGCCACTATGTTCATATTACAGATTCCCCAACCTCACTCGTGGCTTCATTTTAGCATTTAATTCAATTCCCAATATCATTCGGGCCATGAAATACATATAAACACATTACATATGTGAAAACATGAATAATTTTTTACCCCGACGGGGGCTCGAACCTAGGACTTTTGATTACTAAGTCAAGGCGCTACCACTACACTACAGAAGGTTAAAAGGAATCCAACCTTATAGCTTATATCTGCTATACTTAGGAATGAACGCATTCTAACTGAATGCCACTATGTTCATATTACAGATTCCCCAACCTCACTCGTAGCTTCATTTTAGCATTTAATTCAATTCCAAAACTCATTCAGGCCATGAAATACAAATAAGCACATTACATATGTGAAAACATGAATCATTTTTTTACCCCGACCGGGACTCGAACCTAGGACTTATGATTACTAAGTCAAGGCGCTACCACTACACCACAGAAGGTTAAAAGGAATCCAACCTTATAGCTTATATCTGCTGTACTTAGGAATGAACGCATTCCAAATGAATGCCACTATGTTCATATTACAGATTCCCCAACCTACCATGTGGCTTCATTTTAGCATTTAATTCAATTCCCAATCTCAATCGGGCCTTGAAATACAAATAAGCACATTACATATGTGAAAACATGAATCATTTTTTACCCCGACCGGAACTCGAACCTAGGACTTATGATTACTAAGTCAAGGCGCTACCACTACACCACAGAAGGTTAAATGGAATCCAACCTTATAGCTTATATCTGCTATACTTAGGAATGAACGCATTCTAACTGAATGCCACTATGTTCATATTACAGATTCCCCAACCTCACTCGTGGCTTCATTTTAGCATTTAATTCAATTCCCAATCTCATTCGGGCCATGAAATACAAATATGCACATTACATATGTGAAAACATGAATCATTTTTTACCCCGACCGGGACTCGAACCTAGGACTTATGATTACTAATTCAAGGCGCTACCACTACACCACAGAAGGTTAAAAGGAATCCAACCTTATATAGCTTATATCTGCTATACTTAAGAATGAACGCATTCTAACTGAATGCTACTATGTTCATATTACAGATTCCCCAACCTCACTCGTGGCTTCATTTTAGCATTTAATTCAATTGCCAATCTCATTCGGGCCACGAAATACAAATAAGCACATTACATAAGTGAAAACATGAAACATTATTTACCCCGACGGGGACTCGAACCTAGGACTTATGATTACTAAGTCAAGGCGCTACCACTACACCACAGAAGGTTAAAAGGAATCCAACCTTATAGCTTATATCTGCTATACTTAGGAATGAACGCATTCTAACTGAATGCCACTATATTCATATTACAGATTCCCCAACCTCACTCGTGGCTTCATTATAGCATTTAATTCAAGTCCCAATCTCATTCGGGCCATGAAATAACCAAGCAAGCAAATTACATATGTGAAAACATGAATAATTTTTTTCCCCGACGAGGACTCGAACCTAGGACTTATGATTACTAAGTCAAGGCTGCTACCACTACACCACAGAAGGTTAAAAGGAATCCAACCTTATAGCTTATATCTGCTATACTTAGGAATGAACGCATTCTAACTGAATGCCACTATGTTCATATTGCAGATTCCCCAACCTCACTAGTGGCTTCATTATAGCATTTAATTCAAGTCCCAATCTCATTCGGGCCATGAAATAACCAAGCAAGCACATTACATATGTGAAAACATGAATAATTTTTAACCCCGACCGGGACTCGAACCTAGGACTTATGATTACTAAGTCAAGGTGCTACCACTACACCACAGAAGGTTAAAAGGAATCCAACCTAATAACTTATATTTGCTATACTTAGGAATGAACGCATTCTGTCGAATGCAACTATGTTCATATTACAGATTCCCCAACTTCACACGTGGCTTCATTTTAGCATTTAATTTAATTCCCAACCTCATTCGGGCCATGAAATTATCAAATAAGAACATTACATATGTGAAAACATGAATCATTTTTTTTAACCAGACCGGGACTCGAATCTAGGACTTATGATTACTAAGTCAAGGCGCTACCACTACACCACAGAAGGTTAAAAGGAATCCAACCTTATAGCTTATATCTGCTATACTTAGGAATGAACGCATTCTGTCTGAATGCCACTATGTTCATATTACAGATTCTCAAACCTCACTCGTGGCTTCATTATAGCATTTAATTCAATTCCCAATCTCATTTGGGCCATGAAATTATCAAATAAGCACATTACATATGTGAAAACATGAATCATTTTTTTTTTTACCCCGACCGGAACTCGAACCTACGACTTATGATTACTAATTCAAGGCGCTACCACTACACCACAGAAGGTTAAAAGGAATCCAACCTTATAGCTTATATCTGCTATGCTTAGGAATGAACGCATTCTGTCTGAATGCCACTATGTTCATATTACAGATTCCCCAACCTCACTCGTGGCTTCATTTTAGCATTTAATTCAATTCCCAATCTCATTTGGGCCATGAAATGATCAAATAAGCACATTACATATGTGAAATCATGAATCATTTTTTTTTTACCCCGACCGGGACTTTTGAACCTAGGACTTATGATTACTAAGTCACATATGTAATGTGCTTATTTGATATATATACATATATATATATATATATATATATATATATATATATATATATATATATATATATATATATATATATATATATATATATATATATATATATATATATATATATATATATATATATATATATATATATATATATATATATATATATATATATATATATATATATATATATATATATATATATATATATATATATATATATATATATATATATATATATATATATATATATATATATATATATATATATATATATATATATATATATATATATATATATATATATATATATATATATATATATATATATATATATATATATATATATATATATATATATATATATATATATATATATATATATATATATATATATATATATATATATATATATATATATATATATATATATATATATATATATATATATATATATATATATATATATATATATATATATATATATATATATATATATATATATATATATATATATATATATATATATATATATATATATATATATATATATATATATATATATATATATATATATATATATATATATATATATATATATATATATATATATATATATATATATATATATATATATATATATATATATATATATATATATATATATATATATATATATATATATATATATATATATATATATATATATATATATATATATATATATATATATATATATATATATATATATATATATATATATATATATATATATATATATATATATATATATATATATATATATATATATATATATATATTGGTCACGAAATTAATAGGTACTTTTTATATATATATTTTCGTTGTTCTATATAATGGGCTTTTCCTACTATTTTAGACTGCATGTTAACAGTTGAGTGTTAATAATATATATATATATATATATATATATATATATATATATATATATATATATATATATATATATATATATATATATATATATATATATATATATATATATATATATATATATATATATATATATATATATATATATATATATATATATATATATATATATATATATATATATATATATATATATATATATATATATATATATATATATATATATATATATATATATATATATATATATATATATATATATATATATATATATATATATATATATATATATATATATATATATATATATATATATATATATATATATATATATATATATATATATATATATATATATATATATATATATATATATATATATATATATATATATATATATATATATATATATATATATATATATATATATATATATATATATATATATATATATATATATATATATATATATATATATATATATATATATATATATATATATATATATATATATATATATATATATATATATATATATATTTATATTGGTCACGAAATTAATAGGTACTTTTTATATATATATTTTCGTTGTTCTATATAATGGGCTTTTCCTACTATTTTAGACTGCATGTTAACAGTTGAGTGTTAATAATATATATATATATATATATATATATATATATATATATATATATATATATATATATATATATATATATATATATATATATATATATATATATATATATATATATATATATATATATATATATATATATATATATATATATATATATATATATATATATATATATATATATATATATATATATATATATATATATATATATATATATATATATATATATATATATATATATATATATATATATATATATATATATTTATTTATATATATATATATATATATATATATATATATATATATATATATATATATATATATATATATATATATATATATATATATATATATATATATATATATATATATATATATATATATATATATATATATATATATATATATATATATATATATATATATATATATATATATATATATATATATATATATATATATATATATATATATATATATATATATATATATATATATATATATATATATATATATATATATATATATATATATATATATATATATATATATATATATATATATATATATATATATATATATATATATATATATATATATATATATATATATATATATATATATATATATATATATATATATATATATATATATATATATATATATATATATATATATATATATATATATATATATATATATATATATATATATATATATATATATATTTATATTGGTCACGAAATTAATAGGTACTTTTTATATATATATTTTCGTTGTTCTATATAATGGGCTTTTCCTACTATTTTAGACTGCATGTTAACAGTTGAGTGTTAATAATATATATATATATATATATATATATATATATATATATATATATATATATATATATATATATATATATATATATATATATATATATATATATATATATATATATATATATATATATATATATATATATATATATATATATATATATATATATATATATATATATATATATATATATATATATATATATATATATATATATATATATATATATATATATATATATATATATATATATATATATATATATATATATATATATATATATATATATATATATATATATATATATATATATATATATATATATATATATATGTTTATGTATATATATATATATATATATATATATATATATATATATATATATATATATATATATATATATATATATATATATATATATATATATATATATATATATATATATATATATATATATATATATATATATATATATATATATATATATATATATATATATATATATATATATATAAATATATATATATATATATATATATATATATATATATATATATATATATATATATATATATATATATATATATATATATATATATATATATATATATATATATATATATATATATATATATATATATATATATATATATATATATATATATATATATATATATATATATATATATATATATATATGCACGTATCTGTATATTTGTGAATTTATGAATCTTACAAGATTTACCTACTAAACAATGAATGTCTTTTGAAAGTATGCTATTGAACCATTTGACATAGGTAAGTTAAAGTAAATGCTTATTTACCTTTATGATATCGAATAATACAAAAATAATCATCCTGAAGAGCTCTCTTCATGAATAGCCTGTTACGAGCACAAAATATCTTATGATATATGAAAAGAACACAGTGTACTACATGTATGAAATGACGCAACAGGATGAGTGCCTCAAGGAAAGCGTGTTATAGACGAAATATGTATTTGGTTTTATAATGAGGAAATTGTCCTATTACACAAAAAGTTAAGGAAAATGCGAGAGTAAGCTCTTTGAAGGGAGTCTCTTACAAAATTACATTTTTAACAAGAAAGGAATTATCTTATATACAAATAAAACGCTGTTTTATATTCATGATTATGAATAACTCTGCTTTGCAGAGTGTAAGTTATGGCTTCTTATAATATTTTCATTTAAAGACCCCATTTTACACCGAGGGGGCAAATAAGATTTTGAGTACTTCAGATATGAGTAATTGTTCGTACATTGTAGGACATGCTCAATATTTTGGGACACCCAAGAGAGAAGTTATAAGCATATTAGAAAAATAATGAGTTATTTTATATATATAATGATCTTTTGTGGATTGCAACATATAATGAAAACAAAAAATCACAGCAATTAAATGTTAAAGATATTTCCTGTAAGACTTGCATACAACAGGCAAATAGATCTCTTATTCACAGTCTCAGTTGTAAATGTTCATGGGAAAGACACTAGCGTAGCATGGCTGTTACATGATGAAATTTTACAATTCGAAAATTCCCCAGACTCACCAGTGGCTCTTAAAGGGAAAAATTTTCCCAAAAATAATAAAAAAAATAAAAGCTGGGCTAACGTTATAGTTCAGATGCACATTGGAATAACATCTAGAGCAGTGCATTGTATGCTGGCAAATGGTCTTAAACTAACCTACTTCAAAGAAAGCACTATGTATAGTACTGGTATTTCACCGGACAAATAAAACTGTTGTAACCAGAAAAAACTAAATTCTTTTTAAAAACAACTTTCTTCATTTAAAAAAATAGAATAAGGGAATATGCTTGGAAAAGTATTCCGAATTCAGTATGCGAGGTTTATTGTGTTAGCTTACCCATTTTATAATAGTTTTTAAGATAGTAATTATACTGCCTTTTCTTATTTATTATAATATAAGATGCTGAATCTTATCAAAACTTATTGCTTCAAAACATCGCTGGGTGAAATATCCTTGACTGCCAAGATGCACACGCTCTATCTAAGAAGTTCTGGCAAAGAGATGCTATTGGAACCACTTTAGAGAGTAGACCCTCAGCCTCCTGAATCTCAACTACACAATGCTACCAGGCATACAAATTATTGTTATGGACAAGCATGTAGATAACGCACTCTAAACCAGAAATATTTTGTGTTCTTTTTCTGCTGTTTTATATTTAGATACTTTTTCCTTTTCTATTGCAATCATATTCATGATGGTTGGCAGAAGACTCGTTTTGTAATGTCCCACAACACTTGTGGCCTCTTTGGAGTAAATAGACTTGTGTTATCTCCAGCTGAGAATAGTTTCGCTATTCTTTTTCCAGAAATGCTGTGTAGGAAACTTGCCTGTAATGGTTTTGACCTCCCTTTTTTCTTTGTTTTGGCTTGAAAATACACTTTCATGAATGCCAAGAAATATTTTGTTGCGCTGATTTTTTCTTTTTATTCCAAAAATCTTTATCTTAGACTGCACATTTATCCATTCATATTATTTTTCTTTTAATTCGCTTTATGTTCTAGAATTATTTTTGTCATCTTTTTTTTGTCTGATATAGCTATTCCTTGCTGTAAGTTTCCTTTACCGTTAGTTAATGCCAACAGCTCTTAATTTTTTATTTCTTTTGTCTTAAAACTTCACTGACTGCTAAGCATCTGCAGTATCTCTTTTGTTTAATATTAATACAAAATATCTAAGACTCTCACTTCTCATCAGTCCTTCTAGATTTTCACAAAATAAATTTCATTTTCTCAATTTTGTCAACTGCGAATGTCCATGAAGCATATCTTCCCTTCTATGCATTAAAAATTATTCTTTAACTAAAACTTTGGCATCCCTGCTCCACAATTTCACATCCAAAAACAGTTGGTACTCACAAAAGACTGTCTCCTTGAACTTCACTTCCATAGTTCCCTAGTATTATTCAGCAAATTTGCTTTCTTGTTATTTCCTCTCCTCTTTTCTTGCTTATTGTTTACACAAAATTTCTTCCTTTTTCAGTCTCCCTATTACGATTATTCATAAACAAATGCATGTTCCCCACCTTCTCTTCATTTCCATTGTGTGGAAGCCTTTAAATTGCAATGTATTTTTCTCCATATGCCTTTTAGACATTTTAGGTCATTTAGGAACATGTGTCTTTTCCTCCATTAGTATACTTTTTATTTCCTCAATTAATTTCTATCTTTTCATCCTTTATCATATTTCCATCTCATAAGCTCATCCTATGCCTTCTGGTTCTTAATTAACCCCTGTCTCCTCTTTCCTCTTTCATTTCTGTCTCTTATGGTTATTTATAAGCTAGTGTCTCTTCTGCACCTCACCTCTTCATGTATCTAGCATTTTATTTACTAATAAATCACTTTATTTATCTTTTAATATAACTTCCATCTTTTTAGATCGATTTTCATCTATTAACTCTGCTTTCCTCATTTTCATTTCATCTCTCAGTGATTAATTATTAACCTCTGTGTCTTCTGCTTTTACTTGCATATCCACCTTTCCAAATTGTTTTTTTCATCCTCTTGCTTTTCCTCTATTCTTATACTCAAAAGCAATTGTATTTAACCTTTGTTTCCGTTTCCAAGCTTTCCTTTTCTGTTATATAACTATTGTCTCATATTCCGACTTGTAATCTTTAATAAAATCAATAAAATTTGTTATTAATTATTAATAAAACCATTCTTTCTATCCTTGTTCATTCTCATTTACATATTTTTTTCTTTTGAAAGTTACTCCTCTCTCTCTCTCTCTCTCTCTCTCTCTCTCTCTCTCTCTCTCTCTCTCTCTCTCTCTCTCTCTCTCATTCAATTAATTTACTTAATATTTTTATATTTCAGTAACCGCTATGTCTTCTTTTCTCTTATGCATTAACATCTTAATCATTCATGAAGTCTGTCTAATTTTTGCATAGTGTTATTTCCATCTATTTTTGTTATTCATCAACAACTTTTTCCTTCACTTTATTTCTTTCATTTCCACCTTTCTTGAACATTTATCAAGCTAAGTCTTAACGTCTTAGCATTTTTGCGTCTCCTTTTAACTTAGTCTAATTTCCAATTACCATATCCTTGTCATGAAATAGCTCTTGAGAAAATTTCTCTTTAAAGTGAAGACCTTGCTGAAGCTTGTGAAAGTTTAGCTGGAATGTAAAAAATTGTGTCTCTATGTTCAAAATACACACGTGGCAAAACTTTTCATGCATTGCCGGTCATGGAGTAAGAATGGGGTTTGAAATGGCATCTTTGACAATGATCAAGTACTGAGTTCATAAATATTCTAATCCAACACTGACCAAAAATGCTCAGTGGCTTATTCAAGGAGTGTGTTGACTAGGCAGGGTCTACCACACAAAACGAACTACTACTTTCTTTCTGATTCCAGGTAGTCTGTGTAGCAAAAACTGTACGCTGCACTTTTGGAAAGAAAACTCCAAGATCTTTTGTATTATAATCAGGAAGTTGAGCTGTGGAGGAGGATTGCAGAGCTTTATAAATTAGCAGGTGTCTATTTTTAAAATAATATAAATATTAAAGAAAGAAAATTAAAATTTTCTGTGATCAAATGAATCTTCCTTTTATTAGATGCAACATTGCTTTTCCCAAGGTCACCAATTGCATTCATTAGGGTTTACACAACCAATGCATTTTCCACGTGCAATGGCTCCCACAAACAAAAATATTTCTATTATTAAGGCCTGTTGGTTTGGATTTTCTGCTATGTCTCAGATCCGGGAACTAACATGGAATTTCACGAAAATAAAAACCTTAAGATATTTCGTCTTATAGAACGTCATTATTTTAACTTGAAAATAGATAAACAAATCCATTAACACAAACATATCTAATTCAGTGTGTTTGTGTATAATACTACACACTCTACTTTAAATTAAAAAAATGTGTTGTTTTTTTTTATTGAGCATGACACCAGGACAAGCAAGGAAATTGCCCTCATCATGCCTAAGCACCAAGATAACATTAAGATGAAAAAAGAAGGTTTCGCACAAGGCAAAAGTAAGGGAAATGGTACACAATAAGAAGAGGTCAGGCTGAAAAAATAGTCGAAGTATTGATGACCTACGAATATAGCATGCATAGGCCTTGAGATGCAGATAGATCCGGTTTTGAAGGAAGATAGATTAAAAGAATTAGGAAAGACAGAAGGAGGAAGAGAATTCTGGAGTCTGGAGGTGAATGGGATATAGCTGTCGCTGGACCGACCAATCCTCATGCAATAAATCTCCACACAGTACCTGTGAGACGAGGCAGCTCAGTGAGTGCTATGCGGCCTAGGTAGTGGGAGAGAGTTTCAATTTGCCAACTCATCAGAACAGCGATGAATGTTGTAGCAATAGAGAAGAGAAATGGATGATACCTTTTGGCAAAGAGAAAGAGAATCCAGATTAAAAGTAAGAGAAGGAACATTGATGAGTTAGACTGCCTTAGACTCAACCTATCAAGGACTTAATTAAGTATAAGAGAAAGCAACCCTGATTTGCGAGCAGTATTTTAAACAATAACGGATAAGATCTTTATAGATTTTAGTTAACTGGAGAGGAAAAGTAATGATGAAAATGAAAGAGAACCTCCAGTTATTTGGATGCAGATATAGAGATCTTGATAATGCGACACCTTCAAGAGAATTTAGAGGCTATCTGGATTCCTAATATGCTAATATAATTAAGAGGATAGATTTCATTAGCTTAGAAGATAAATAGCCTCTCAGGAGGATAAGAAGAGAAAGTGATTGCCAGAAAGTTTGTCTTGGAGGCATTAATTTTAATCAAATTTTGGGTGCCCCACTCAGATACCATCTGCAAATTAGAGTTGAGAAAAGAAGAAAGAGTTATACGAGACTGACTACAAGTAGCAGATGAAGGATGTTAAAAGAAGGTATAGGAAAAATGAAGGGTAGAATCGTCAGCAAAGGTGTGGAGAAAAGAGGAAGATGGGGACTGAAGAAGATCGTTTATGAAAAGAAGGAACAGATAAGGTGAAAGAACAGAGCCCTGTGGAACACCAATGGTAACATGGAATGAGCTCGATGTTGTGCCATCAACAACCAAAAATATAAAACGGTCAAAATGAAAATGAAATCAGAGAAGGGGCAAAGTCATAAGTAGGGAGTTTGACTAACAGAGCCTTGTGAAAACTCTGTCAAAAGCCTTAGAGATATCAAAGGGACGACAAAAAATTCATCATAGTTTCTCAGAGAAGATGACTATACATGAGAAAGATAGGATAGGAGGTCACCAATGGATTTTGCCTTGCGGAAGCAATGCTGGTGATCGAAGATAAGCGACTTAGATTCAAGATGTTTCCAGAAGTGAGTATTGAAAAAAAAATAGATAACTTTTTTATAGCATATGTTAGAAAAATAGGTTGGTAATTTGATGGAAGAGAAGAGGTTAAACAAGAGCATGCATCCATTTGAGAGAAATTGACAAAAACAAAATGACAGAGCACGAGAGTCAGTAAATCTGTCAACTCCTTACAGAACCTTGCAGGGATACCATCGGGTCCATTTGCCTTGTCCGCCTTTAGAGAGTGAAGAATTTAAAGGACATTGTGTGAGGAAAAAATAAGGGAGGGCATAGGGTTAGAGAGTGGTAAAGTCTAAGGAACAAGTGCACAGGATTCGTGTATGAAAGCGTTGACAGTAAAATGAGTACCAAAGAAAGTGGCTTTATCAGTGGGAGAGCATATTATTGAACCATTGGAAGGAATGAGAGAGGGAAAGCTTGAGTTACTGAAATTTATTGAAATCTTTTATCTAAGGACCAGATATATTTATCAGTGGTAAAGGCATTAAGGTCAACAACATTTATTCTCAAAAAGGAAGCTTTAGATCTTCAAATCTGAGCACTACAGAGATTCCTAGTTGTAATAAAAGCAGAGCAATTTAAATCAAAAGAAGAGTCTTGGTACGACTGGAATTCCCGATTCCTAACCTGAATAGCCATGGAGTATGCATTGTCAAGCCAAGGATTAGATGGAGAAAAAGTATTCATAGAGTAGAGGATGAATTCCCGAGCTTATAACCTCATCAACCTTTAGGGATATCTGAGCCCAAAAGTCAAAGAGAAAGTTATACAAATTAATGCGTTGAGTATGCTTAAAGTGCCAAAGGCTGTGCTGAGTAGGAGAAATTGATGGGGGGGGGAGAGAAAGTTTAAGAGACTGATATCAAAGAATGGTCAGATTTATCAAGTGGGGAAATCACAGTACATGAATAGTTTGAAGGATAAGAAGTTAACAATGGGTCAAGAGTGTTACCTGCATGTTTGTGACAATCGGAAACAGCGGTAGGATTCTTGATAATCTGCTCCAGGTCATGAGTAATAGAGAAAGCAAGGGCCTAACTACCTCCCACATCAGTGTGAGAGGAATTAAGCCACTCGCTGTGGTGTACATTGACGTTCCCAATATATTGAACTTCAGCATGTGCGCGAGAAGATTGCAAGGACGCTTGGAATGAAGACATATAATGGTGTAGATCCCTTCTCTTCATGAACTTCTCAAAAATAAGTATAATAAAGTGAATTTCAAGAACAAATTGTACCACTGGTCCTTTTTGAATCCTTGTTTTATAATATACCAATATTCCGTCTACAAATAAGCAATCGTTTTCATGTAATTAAAAGTTTATGTAAAGAACACTAGTTCTACCAACAACTTACAAATGTAAATACTGAATTAATTGCAAATATTTGCAATGCTGTTCCCAAGACCCAAAATGTTCTTTGCTTAAGATTATTACTTTTCTTTAGTAATACTTTTGCTCGTCAGCTTTCCTTTGTCATTGTAGTATCGCCTTTTCTCACACACATCTTGAAGGCTAGAGTTTAGTTGTATCTCTAATTCTAATAACCGATTATCCTCCCAAAGAATAATAAATTTTTCTGTTGATAAGGATTTGGATCTGGTGTGGAACTAAGCTGTCTTGGTCGGACAGCAACTTAGCGAAATGAAGAATTATACACCTAATTTGCCATCCAACAAATTTTTAATAATCAAGATAAAGGATCCTTTTTCTAAGGTTTCGAAAGAAAATATTTAAGTCCCAGAACATGATTATGTAGTTAAACAGTCCAAAAAATATAAAGCTGTTTAAATATGCCAAGCGGATCTTGAAAAAATGCATTTTCAAAGATGAATTCATTCCAGAAAGAATAATTTATATAAAAAAGACAAGAAATTCCTAATATTACACAATAGTAAATTATTCATGCAAATAAGTATTTTAAAAAATGCCATTTCTTGGACTTCGAAGGAGATTTTTATTCATAAATATCTCGTCGGGGATAACGTTAACTACATAATTTACATTAAGATGTAGTGATTTGTAATATGCATATTGAAATTATTTTCATAACAAAAAGCAACTGAAGACAAACAATTCTTTCAGAGAAACAAGGCACAGAATTCTGGACAAAAATCTACAATAGTGACTTCAGACAAAAGAAAAACCGACTCTTTAAAGTTATTAAAACTATCAGTGAGACCTTGAATGAAGCTACAAATAGACATTACTTTATTTTATTTTAAGTATTTCCTATTTTGCTAATTATGCCAAAGGTAATATATATATATATATATATATATATATATATATATATATATATATATATATATATATATATATATATATATATATATATATATATATATATATATATATATATATATATATATATATATATATATATATATATATATATATATATATATATATATATATATATATATATATATATATATATATATATATATATATATATATTGTACATTCTTATTACTCTTTAGTATTTGTAGGACAAATTTAAGTGCTTTATGCCATACATTTTATTTTCACAATTTATTCAGAATCACTCAAACATATACTAAGAATTTACCAAAGTGATGATTAATACAAATCAAAATATTTGATCAATTCCCTTGTATTGTAAAGGGTATTATAAGAGAAAATAAAAATGCAAAATTGGGCTTATAAAATGAAGGCAGTGAAAATATGAAAAAAAAACACCGATAAAGCTATATGTATACAAAAAACAAAAAGATATTTAAAAGAGACGGTTCCCGCTTTGAGTCTTTAACGAAAAATATTGAATTAAATGGAAAAACTCCCTTTTCTGAAAGAATTTGTTTTTCTGTCTTTCGAGCATTGATGTTTTTTATCCTTCAAACCCTTTTGTTGCTCTCCATTTCAGAATGTTTTTTTCTTATTTTTTCCATTTTTTTTTACCCTGCTAGTGTTTTCCGACACCAATGATTTTTTGTTGACTTTGTCTCATGATATTTCTGTCATATCAGTTTCTATTTTTTCAGTTTCGCATATAATTCTAGACATGATTTTAACTTGATGTAATTCGAAACTTCTATAATATTATAGAGGGAAAGTTTTGAATCCAATGATATATTTATTTAAACTAACCAAGACATCCAAGGAAAATATCAATCCTCTGACCTATTTATCTGAACTTTGAATATTCTGTTTGAGTTTTTATTATGTTCATAGATTAGAGCTTAATATACACTTCTATTATTCTGTTATTCTTGTATTTTCTGTTATGTGTTATTTTTCTCTCCCTTCACTGTTCCTCGCAAAGACCATTCCTTCTCTCTTAATACTAGGGACATGACTGACCATTAGCATTAAACTAAAAATATCAGAGAAACCTAGGTACTCGATGCGATAAGAGAGGTAGTTAAGACAGAGATGTGCACTCACGCACACACACATGTACACACACTCACATATTTGAAATCTCACGCACGCTCACGGACACTCAAGTATGTATACAAAGAGACACTCAAATACTTACACAACAAAACACAAAACTGTCAGGTTCTCTGTAATTATTATTTCTTTTTTTAATGTGGAAAGATATTTCAACTCTAATGCAATAAGTGTATTGTCTCATTGGGCTAATTGGAAATCATAGATCTCTCTCTCTCTCTCTCTCTCTCTCTCTCTCTCTCTCTCTCTCTCTCTCTCTCTCTCTCTCTCTCTCTCTCTCTCTCTCTCTCTCTCTCTCTCTCTCTCTCTCTCTCTCTCTCTCTCTCTCTCTCTCTCTCTCTCTCTCTCTCTCTCTCATTTTCTCTTGTTCACTTGCGGCTTACTGTCAGTGTTTCATTTAGTTTTTGCCAAGTGCTGCTGGAAAGCCATATTTTTTTTTATCTGAGTGTAATTTCTCAATAAAAAAAATCCTCATTGATCCTACATATATAATGATGTAGTCTTCGAAAATTATCCATAAAAGTTGCAATCTAAATGTATTTTAGCATATCACATCGGATATATCGAACTTCCTACGTAATTTGACTGAGGTGATTATATATATATATATATATATATATATATATATATATATATATATATATATATATATATATATATATATATATATATATATATATATATATATATATATATATATATATATATATATAAGTCCTAGGTTCGAGTCCCGGTCGGGGTAAAAAAATTATTCATATATATATATATATATATATATATATATATATATATATATATATATATATATATATATATATATATATATATATATATATATATATATATATATATATATATATATATATATATACAACACAATAAGATTTGAGACGTACTTATCACACTCTATAAGTATATGAGGCAGTGCTGTATATTTAAAACTGTTTCCTTTTCTTGAGTTTCACTCATTTGTACCCTTTCTCTATAGGTCGTTTAGCAATTTATTTGACAATAAACTCCGGTGCACTTTTAATACCTAATGCCTTGATATTTTTTATGAGATATTTTCCTACGTTTACGTGTTTTTATTTGTATGTGCTTGTATGCTATGTGAATAATTTTTGTCTGCATCTGTTTGCAATTATATGAATATGAGAGCTATAACGTTTTTAGGGAGTCTAAAATTTCAAAAAGAATCAACAACCGAACATAGTTAACATTTGCCATACTCTTTATAGACAAATAATAAAATAAAGAGTAAAACAATGTTTGATTATCATCACACAAAATACATACACAAAACCATTGAAGTTGATTCTCCTAAATTCTTCTCGTAAAAATGCTACTAAACTGTTAACATACAGCCTAAATTAGTAGAAAAAGCCCATTAAATAGAACAACGAAAAAAAAAAAAAAATATATATATATATATATATATATATATATATATATATATATATATATATATATATATATATATATATATATATATATATATATATATATATTACCTATTAATTTCGTGACCAATATAAATATATATACATATATATATATATATATATATATATATATATATATATATATATATATATATATATATATATATATATATATATATATATATATATATATATATATATATATATATATATATATATATATATATATGTGTATATATATATATAAATATATATATATATATATATATATATATATATATATATATATATATATATATATATATATATATATATATATATATATATATATATATATATATATATATATATATATATATATATATATATGTATATATATATATATATATATATATATATATATATATATATATATATATATATATATATATATATATATATATATATATATATATATATATATATATATATATATATATATATATATATATATATATATATATATATATATATATATATATATATATATATATGTATATATATATATATATATATATATATATATATATATATATATATATATATATATATATATATATATATATATATATATATATATATATATATATATATATATATATATATATATATATATATATATATATATATATTATATATATATATATATATATATATATATATATATATATATATATATATATATATATATATATATATATATATATATATATATATATATATATATATATATATATATATGTATCTGTATATTTGTGATTTACCTACTAAAAAATGAATGTTTTTTGAAAGTATGCTATTGAACCATTGTACATAGGTAAGTTAAAGTAAATGCTTATTGACCTTTATGATATCGAATAATACAAAAATAATCATCCTGAAGAGCTCTCTTCATGAATAGCCTGTTACGAGCACAAAATAGCTTATGATATGAAAAGAACACAGTGCACTACATCTATGAAATGACGCAATAGGATGAGTGCTTCAAGGAAAGCGTATTATAGACGGAATATGTATTTGGTTTTATAATGAGGAAATTGTCCTATTACACAAAAAATTAAGGAAAATGCGAGAGTAAGCTCTTTGAAGGGAATCTCTTACAAAATTACATTTTTAACAAGAAAGGTATTATCTTATATACAAATAAAACACTGTTTTATATTCATGATTATGAATAACTCTGCTTTGCAGAGTGTAAGTTATGGCTTCTTATAATATTTTCATTTAAAGACCCCATTTTACACCGAGGGGGCAAATAAGATTTTGAGTACTTCAGATTTGAGTAATTGTTCGTACAGTGTAGGACATGCTCAATATTTTGGGACACCCAAGAGAGAAGTTATAAGCATATTAGAAAAATAATGAGTTATTTTATATATATAATGATCTTTTGTGGATTGCAACATATAATGAAAACAAAAAATCACAGCAATTAAATGTTAATGATATTTCCTGTAAGACTTGCATACAACAGGCAAATAGATCTCTTATTCACAGTCTCAGTTGTAAATGTTCATAGGAAAGACACTAGCGTAGCATGGCTGTTACATGATGAAATTTTACAATTCGAAAATTCCCCAGACTCACCAGTGGCTCTTAAAGGGAAAAATTTTCCCAAAAATAATAAAAAAATAAAAGCTGGGCTAACGTTATAGTTCAGATGCACATTGGAATAACATCTA
>JAXCGZ010007980.1:65000-69432 GCA_037179515.1 Halocaridina rubra | reverse complement strand
TTGTTTCTCATCAATCTCTGGGAGACTAGTGATTGGTCTAGCCTTAGCGATTGATCACCGGATTCCCTTCCAAACACCAAACCCTCTCCATTAATTCAGGCTTGGGCCAGACACCAAGCTGAGCAGCCTTGATTATTCTCTGGCTTACCGGCTACTTTATCCAGCCAATATACCGAAATTTGTGACTCTGACCGGCTGCAACCGGGACGGAATATTGAATGATTGAATGCATACTTAGACATGAAAAGAGATGGAATTGCTGTTTCTCTTCTCCTTGCCATGATTCCATCACATTTTTCTGTGTTTGCGTTTGCTTAGATATGTGTTAATGTTTCGTCAATTACTCTTTGGCTCATTATGTTTTGGAATTTTGAGCTGAAATTTCCTGCATCGTTTCCCATGTAAGTAAAAAGGAAACTTTCCTATGCCATGAGGTCATCATGAACATCATGAGCAGTTGGGATCTTATGCAATAGACAACCAGAGAGATATGTAGGAAGGTAATAAGACAGACAGACGGATAGACAAATATATAGACTGTTTTCTGTTTACTTGACCAGTGCCCCTTTCCAGTGTTACGATTTTTACGTAAAGTGGGCCTCTTTTATTTATATAATCTGGAGTAGAGGAATTGTGTTATTTGCTCTAAAGACCGTGCAATTCCCTTGAGTAAACAAGTCCAGTTGCGTTCCTCTTGGTTTTTCATCTGACCATACTATTGATCCCATTATAAAAGGAATAAATAGCCTACAGTGTGTATGTGAGTGTGTTTATATACGGAAAGAGTTTAGAGGGGAGAGAAAAATGGTTGAGAGGAGTGGAAAGGAAAAAATTTAGTGTTTTCATCTTTTTTATGCCTTGCTTGAAACTCCATAGACGACTAAAGAACAGCTAATCTAAGATCCCTGTTTTTAGATATATCCGGATATTACAAACCTTTAATGTTCTTTCAGATTAAGCTTGAAGATAATTTAGATAATTATACGCGTAGTAGGTTGTCCCATGGCACCAGCCGCCCATTGCAATTCTACAGCTGAAGGCCTCTTGGACTTAAGAAGGACTGATCAGGACAGTTCACTGTTAAGTCTTCCTTCAAATACAGTTCTTTTTCTATGCTTGCATATTATTCTTTTTTCTTTTTATGATTTTGACACCAGAACTGGCCAAAAAAGAAATAAATAAATCTGTCCTCATCGGGCCTGGGCACGATATAAGCATAAAGAGAAGCAGAGATGGGGAGTGTTATGATTTGTCAGATGTAAAAGGATGATAAGAGATGTGTAAAGAATATCCAAGAATATTCCGTATTGATGTAGGCATAGAGAAAGAACCGGTACTGAAGGAAGATTTAACATCGAACTGTCCTGTACAGTCCTATTTAAGTCCAAAAACCCTATATATGTAGTATCGCAACGGGCGGCTGTGCCATGGGCCAATCTACAACATAGAGCCGAATATTCTTGATATTTGTTAGACATTTCTTATTATCTCTTCACATATATTTCTACTTACTTTTTCTTCGTGCCCAGTCCCTATGAGGGCAATTATTTTTTTTTTATTTGTCCGTCCTGGTGTCACATTCAGAAAAAAAAGAACTCGTAAGCAATATGGTAATCTCCCTTGTTTCCTTATTCCCCAGCTCCAGTCAGTCGGTTTTCATCTCCACTCGATTGGGGATTAATAGTTACACATAAAAGGACAAGCTAAACAAGCACTTATCATACCTGATCTTAAGATTATGAATGCATTTTACTATTTCTTCACTCAGTGGTATCCGATTAGTAATTATTCTCACACTAAAAAAGTAATTCCTTGTACCTTGTAAAGAACTTTCCGTACGAAATTCCAAACTGAGATCTCTAGTTCAAAAGCCTTTCATAGAATGATATTTTCCCCATCTACCCGGTCAGTATCATGAAGGGATATTAAAACGGTTACTGTATACAATCTTTTCCTTCTAGCTGCAAGTGATAATAAATAAAACCTCCTACAGACTTTCTTTATAACTGAGAATACGTATCACTGTCACAATCTTAGGAGCTTGTATTTCAACTTTTTTTCCGCATTTTTTATACGGTTTTTCAAAGCCGATTCCAAAAGGGTGTTATAGTTAAGCCTCACATAAATCATGTAAATATTTCTGAACATTTCCTTGTCCATATGCCTGAGGGCCACCATTTTGTTTGCTAAAAATGCTTAAACTACCTTTGTGCATGTGTTTGTGTGTGTGTGTGTGTGTGTGTGTGTGTGAGAGAGAGAGAGAGAGAGAGAGAAGAGAGAGAGAGAGAGAGAGAGAGTGAGAGAGAGAGAGAGAGAGAGAGAGAGAGAGAGAGAATATGTGAAAAGATCCCGTTGACTTAAATGGACATTAGAAGAGAGAGAGAGAGAGAGAGAGAGAGAGAGAGAGAGAGAGAGAGAGAGAGAGAGAGAGAGAGAGAGAGAGAGAGAGAGAGAGCAATAAAAGTTTCTTTTAATAGCTCTAGACTAGTGGTACTTTAAAATATTTCCAAGCCCTTGTGCAGAAGTATATCTACTTGGTGTGATTGGTTTTTTAGACGAGGAAAAAGGTTCTTAAAGTCCTGGTTCTTATTCCACCCCTTACGATCCCAGGTTTCATTAGTTCCTAGCAAATTTTGAATAGTCACTGGGTATTTTTTTTCATTGGCTATTAAAGATTTACGCTTTTTTTATGTGTGTGACACCGGAACAGGCGAAAAAACTGCCCTCATCAATAAAGGCCTGAGCACGAATAAAACAGCAAGGCGAAGAAAACTAAAAAGGTTATGAACAAGGCAGAGATGAGGTATTGATAAAGAAAGGGAAAGGACAGAGTGAAAGGATAGTCAGAGTACTGAGAGCCTTGAGCTATGGCAGGATTAGGCCCTGAAGTGACGATAGATCCTTTTTTTTTTTTAAGGAAGATAGGTTATAAGAATTAGGAAAGACTGAAAGAGTAAGAGAGATCCAGAGTCTGGAGGTAGATGGGAAGAAGCAGTCGCTACACTGACTAATCCTCGAGCCACCAATCTCCACACAGTACCTATGAGACGAAGCCGCTTGGCGAGTGTTATGCAGCCTCGGTAGTGGGAGAGGGATGCAATTCGCCAACTCTTCAGAGTACTGATGGAAGCAGTAGTGATAGAAAAGAGAAAGGGATGATACCTTGTGGCTCTGAGTGAGAGAATCCAGATGATATGTATGAGAAGGGTCATTAATGAGTCTGACTGTTTAAGATTCAACCCTCTCAATGAGATAAATGTGAGAAGAAGCACCCCAGATGTGCAAGCAGTATGCTAAGCAGGGACTTTATGGATTCCTTACATATTGATAGAATTATGAGGGTTAATTTTCGTTGGTTTCGAAGACAATAGGGCTATCAGGAGGAAAAGAAGATAAAGAGATATTCAGAAACTGTCTTGGAGGTTTAAATTCAACTAAATTTTGGGTTCCCCCCTTAGATATCTTCTGCAAATCAGAGTTTAGAGTAGAATAAAGAGTGATACGAGAGTGATTACGAGTAGCAGATGAAGGTTGTGTAGAGAAGCCAGAGGAAAAATGAAGGGTACAATCGTCGGCAAAGGCGTGAAGAAGAGAGGAAGATGGGGACTGAAGAAGATCATAGTTGAAGAGAAAATACAGAATAGGTAAAAGAACAGAGCTCTGTGGAACACCACTGGTAACAGGGAATGGGCTAGATGTTACACCATCAACAACCACAGATATAAAACGGTCAGAAAGAAACCTGGAAATCAGAGAACAGAGAGAAGGGGTAAACCCATAGGCAGGGAGTTTGACCAACTGACCCTTGTGCTAGACTCTTTCAAAAGACTTAGAGATATCAAGGGCAACGACAAAGGATTCCCCATAGTTCCTCAGATAAGATGACCTTACATGAGTAACATAGGACAGGAGGTCACCAGTGGATCTTGCCTTGCGGAAGCCATACTGGAGATAGTAGATAAGTGAGTTAGATTCAAGACGTTTTAAAAAGTGAGTATTGAGCAATGTGTCAAAACTTTTAGCGATAGAAGAGGCTAGGGCAATAGGTTGGTAGTTTGAAGTTATAGAATGTCACCCTTCTTAGGAACAGGTTGCACTAGAGCATGCTTCCAAGATGATGGATAGATGTTGGTTTAGAGAATGAGGTGAAAAAGATGGCAAAGCAGGGTAGCCAGTTCAACTGCAAACTCCTTAAGAAACCTTGCAGGGATACCATCGGGACCAGATACCTTGTTCGTCTTTAGTAAGGGAAAAACCTTATGAACTTTGCATGAAGAAAGGATAATGGAGGGCATAGGGTTAGAGATGGGCAAAGATTGAGAGAGAGCTGTGCTGGAATCGTTTGCTGAAGAGTTGGCAGAAAAATGAGAGCCAAAGAGAGTGGCTTTGTCAGTGGGAGAGAAAGATATAGAACCATCAGAATGAATGAGAA
>JAXCGZ010007980.1:52500-60000 GCA_037179515.1 Halocaridina rubra | reverse complement strand
TAATAGTACATACAGTAAACTACTGTACAGTACCAACCTTTTACAGTTAACTTGTAGCGAGCGTTTAAAGTGACGTAAGCAACTAGGTAATTATTAGCAATTTCTATTTTTCCTTTACTTGAAAGCGGAGGAGGCAAAAAAATATCATTATCACAATAACGATACACAAAGGGCATGAAAGAAAATAAACAAACAAACATATATTTATTTCCATTTGAGAATGGCTATTCTTTTACAAAACTAAGAAAACACTTATAAGTAGACATGTAATTGAACTAATAAGTAAGAGGGTAATACATACAGTGAAAAAAAATATAGCATTCATATAAAATGAAAATTGCTTTGAGTTAACAGATACGTATAAAAATTATAATAACAAAAATCATACTGTAATAAAAATGTTAACAATAATGTTAATAATAAAGTAGTAATGATAGCACTCGTTACAGGATCGTTAATATCGGCATCATCACCATATTTGTATTTCTTACAATGCGAATAATTAGTTCTTAACTTAGAAATCAAAGAAGGCATTATCTGTTTACATATAGAAAGGTTAATGTTAAGAGAAATTGCATTAAATCATTAAGTTTGATTAGTGTGTGAGCTGTAACTATTAGTCCAAAAGAATACCATAGTTTGCCTTTGAAAGCTGTGAAGGAGGATGAATTTTTAAGATGTTCTGTAATATTGTTCAATTGCGTTGGCCCATTAATAGTGATCATCCTCCGTGTTCCCCTGCGTATCTTAAAAGTCGACTAAATAAGGCGGAGTGGGAGGATTGGGAATCCCCTCTTCTGTATTTTACTTCCTACAAATAGCCAAGAGATGTGGGGTTATTCTGGCAGGAAAGATCCAACTAGAACCTAGTAATTGGGTCTCTGAATGTGCGTGGTTGTGGTATAAATGAAAGTTAGAAAGAGGTGATGGGGAGTGTGTTTGTGGAGAAAAAGATAGATGTACTTGCATTGAGCGAAACTAAGATAAAAGGGAATGGTGAGGTGACATTTGGGAGAGTGGTAGGTAGGGTGACTGGAGTTGAGAGGGGGAAAGGAAGAGAGGGACTGGCTCTGTTATTAAGTGAAGAGATGAATAAGTGTGTGGTAGAATGGAAGGAAGTATCTTCTCGAATAATAGTGGCTGAAATGAGGCTGGGATGTGAAGCTTGGCGTTTGTGAGCACATATGGCCCTGGCAATGAAAGAAGTGTCGAAGAAAGAGAAGAATTTTGGATGATGTTGAACGAGTGTTTGGAAGACTTGGGAATGACAGTGAATGTGGTGTGGCTGGAAGATCTGAATGCTAGTGTAGGGAATGAACCAGTGGGTGGTGTAATTAGGAAATATGGAGTACCTGGTAGGAGTGAGGGTAGAGAGAAAATTATAGAAATGTTTATTGAGAGAGAGATGTTGATTTCTAATACTGCATGTAAAAGGAAGGATGTGCACAGGTATACATGGATCAGAGTGGATAATGGAAAAATAGTTGACAGAGCATTAATGGATTATGTTGTGGTGAACAGGAGGGTGATTAGAAGAGTATTGGATGTGAATGTACTGAGAGGAGCTACTGGTGGAATATCTGATCAATATTTAGTGGAAAGTAGAATGAGAGTGGGAAAAAAGTGAAGAAAGAGGAGAAGCGAGAGAAGAAAAGAGGTGCTACAAGAGAATGAATTGTATAAGAATGAGAAAGACTGTGAGTATAAGGCTAGTGTGAGAAATGTGTGGAATGTAGTGACAGAGAAAGTGGAGGAGGGAGTGGAAGAAGAATGGGGCTGTTTCAAGGAGGAAGTTATGTAGTGTGCCAAGGCAGTGTGCGGAAGGAGACTAACTGGTGGAAGTAAACAGAAAGGTAGTGAATGGTGGAATGAGCAGGTGAGTGCAGTAGTGGCTGAAAAGAAGCGAGCTTATGAGGTACGGTTGCAGGTAGGTAATGTAGAGACGTATGAAAGGTATTGTTCAAAGAGGAGGTTAGCGAAGCAAGTGTTGAGGGAGGCAAAGACTTTTTCCAACTTATTTATATGCTTTTTCAAGTGCAGATTCCAAAATGGAGCTGCATATTCAAGTAATGGCCTCACATAAACTGCATAAATATTGTTAAAGACTTCCATGTCCATGTGTTTGAAGGTTACCCTTTCATCTGCTAAGAAAGCATATGCAGCCCTTACTATTCCATTTATATGCATTTTTGGAGACAAATCTGCCAATATGTTTACTCCTAGATTTCTCTCATTCCCTGTCTCTTGAAGTCCTGCACCTGCTATTGAGTACCCAAGCTTGGGACTTCTTGCACTTATGCTCATCCACATCACCTTACATTATGAAGTATTGAATTTCATTAGCCACTTTTCTGACCTCCCATGCAGATTAATGTGATCTTCCTGAAGTTCTCTACCACTGTTCTTGTCTTTTGCTTTTTGCATAGTCATTTCATCATTTGCAACCATAATAAAAAATTAATTTACAGACTCTGGTAAGTCATTTACATATACTAGGAAGAAAAGTGGCCCTAAAACTGAACCCTGTGGAACCCTACTACTAACTCTTCTGCAGTCCGGCACTGAGTGTCTTACTCTAACCCTTTGATCCCTGCCTTTTGAGTAATCTTTTATCCATGCCAAGACATTTCCACCTATCCTTGCCATTACTAGCAGCTTCTTAATAAGTCTCCCATGTGGGACCGTATCAAATGCCTTCTGAAAATATAATATGCAGTCCGCCCACTCCTCTCTTTCTTGTAAGATCTGGCTTACCTCTTCATAAAATTCTAATAAGTTTATTACTGTACATCTGCCTTCTCTTAGGCCATGATGTCTCACTAGCAAAAGGCTGTAGGATTCCAAGAGAGATGCCTTTTTTTTAGTAGTTTCTCCATAACTTCGCAAACTATGCTTGTCAAAGAAACAGGCCTATATCTCCTTTGCATTTTGAAGATAGGTACCACATTCGCTTGTTTCTAGCAATTTGGAATATTCCTCAGATTCCAACGACTTTCCAGATATGCATATCGCCACTTATATTGGCTTACCGCAATCCTCAAGTACGTAAGGGGATATGTCATCAGCACCCGTAGCTTTATGGGCATTTAACTCCAACAGCGCTTTACATAACATTGTAGCTGAAAAAGTGAAGATATCTAATACAGGCCCATGAGCTTTTATCTCTGCAATCTGAGGGGGTGGCGTATTTTCTACTGTAATACTGACTGAAATTCCTTGTTCAATGTTTCATAGATCTCTCCATCTGATTCAGTGATGTTTCCATCTGACCTTTTTAACATAAAAAACCTGTTCTCAAGTTTTCTCTAACAAAAGTGTGGAAAAGATTGGGATTTTCTTTAGCTTCCCATGTAATAGTCTCCTCATAATCCCTCTCTCCATGTCCTCTTTGATTTAGGTAATTATTTCCTACTCCTTTGTAAGTCTGCCAAACATTTTACACCTTTTCTCTTCCTGCACCTATTCTGGCATCTGTCTCTCCACTCCTTAGGGGCCTTGCACTTAAAACTGAACATTTTCTGTCTCACATGAATAAAGGCTATTTTGGTGGATGTATGTGTGTGTATGTGTGTGTGTGTGTGTGTGTGTGTGTGTGTGTATGTGTGTGTGTGTGTGTGTGTGTGTGTGTGTGTGTGTGTGTGTGTGTGTGTGTGTGTGTGTGTGTGTCTGTCTGTGTCTGTGTGCTTATTTATTTTGGGGAAAGTGTGTTGTGACTTGTACAATTTATGCAGTCCTCCCTGATGCTTTCCTCGTCCTCAATACAATATTGTAAAAAGTACTTCTGGACTAAGAGATCTACTACCACAATGGGAGAAGCTTCTTTCTATTAACTATTCATAAAGATTATTTGATGAATTATATGTTGAGACTTGTGTAAATTATACCGCCCTCTATGATGCTGTTTCCATGTATTAAGTATCCAAAGACTTCCTTTCTTCACAATATATATACATATATATATATATATATATATATATATATATATATATATATATATATATATATATATATATATATATATATATATATATATATATATATATATACATATATATATATATATATATATATATATATATATATATATATATATATATATATATATATATATATGCATATATATATATATATATATATATATATATATATATATATATATATATATATATATATATATATATATAAATATATATATATATATATATATATATATATATATATATATATATATATATATATATATATATATATATATATATATTTACCTCCCACAAAAAGTCAAATTATTTTCTTTGACTTAACCACCACCCTTATGAGGGGGAATATGGCTTCGATATATATATATATATATATATATATATATATATATATATATATATATATATATATATATATATATATATATATATATATATATATATATATATATATATATATATAAATATATATATATATAAATATATATATATATATATATATATATATATATATATATGTATATATATATATATATATATATATATATATATATATATATATATATATATATATATATATATATATATATATATATATATATATATATATATATATATATGAATACATTTTTACCCCGACCGGGACTTGAACCTAGGACTTATAATTACGGTCGGGGTACAAAAATTATTCATGTTTTCATATATGGTAATGTGCTTATTTGAATATATATATATATATATATATATATATATATATATATATATATATATATATATATATATATATTTATATATGTATATATATATATGTATATTTATATATATATATATATATATATATATATATATATATATATATATATATATATATATATATATATATGCATATATATATATATATATATATATATATATATATATATATATATATATATATATATATATATATATATATATATATATATATATATATGTATATATATATATATATATATATATATATATATATATATATATATATATATATATACACACACACACACACACACACACTGATGGATTTAGATGTTCATAAAGCTACAGGTCCTGATGACATATCCCCTCATGTGCTTAAAAAATGCGCAAACACAATATCAGTGGCACTAAGTATCATATTTAAGCAGTCACTGGAGTCGGGGGAGATTCCAAGATGCTGGAAACAAGCAAATGTGATACCTATCTTCAAAAAGGGATGGAGGGATACGGCTCTGAACTATAGACCAGTTTCCTTGACCAGCATAGTTTGCAAAGTTATGGAGAAACTACTAAGGAAACATATCTCTCTTCACTTGGAATCCTTCAACTTTTTGTCAGTGAGGCAACATGGCTTCAGAGAAGGTAGATCAACAGTAACAAACTTATTAGAATTTTATGATGAGGTAAGCCAAATCTTACAGGAAAGAGAGGGCTGGGCAGATTGCATATTCCTAGACTTCCAGAAAGCGTTTGACACTGTTCCACATGGGAGACTTATTAGGAAGCTGCAATCAATGGCTAGAATAGGTGGAAATATTTTGGAATGGATAAAAACTTACTTAGAAGGAAGGGAACAGAGGGTTAGAGTAAGACACTCAGTGTCTGAATGGAGAAGAGTTAGTAGTGGAGTTCCACAGGGTTCAGTTTTAGGGCCACTTTTGTTCCTTGTATATGTAAATGACCTACCAGAGTCTGTAAATTCATTCATGAATATGTTTGCAGATGATGCAAAGATTGTGAAGAAAGTAAAAAACGAGAACAATGGTAGAGAACTTCTGGAGGATCTAAATAATCTGCATGAGTGGTCAGAAAAGTGTCTAATGAAATTCAATACTTCAAAATGTAAGGTAATGAGAATGGGTACAATTGCAAGAAGGCCCAAGCTTGACTACTCGGTGGCTGGAGTACAACTTCAAGAGACAGAAAATGAGAGAGATCTAGGAGTAAACATACTGGCAGATTTGTCTCCAGAAATACATATAAATGGCATAGTAAGGGCAGCATATGCATTCTTATCAAATGTAAGGGTAGCCTTCAGGCACATGGACAAGGAAATGTTCAGAAATATTTATGTAACCTATGTGAGGCCAAAACTCGAATATGCAGCCCCCTTTTGGAATCCGCACTTGAAAAAGCACATAGCTAAGCTTGAAAAAGTTCAAAGACATGCCACGAAACTGGTGCCAGAAATACGCAATCTCAGTTATGATGAGAGGCTGAGGGAATTAGACTTACCATCACTCGAAGCTAGAAGAGTGAGGGGGGATATGGTGACAGTCTTTAAATTCCTTCATGGTTATGATAGAGTGGATAGGGATCGATATTTTGATATGGCTGTCTCTAGAACTAGAGGTCATAGTTTGAAGCTTCATAAGAAAACTTCTTTGCAGGATGTAAGGAAATACTTTTTCAGTGTAAGAGTAGTTGATAATTGGAATTGGTTAAGCGAGGAGGTAGTTAATGCTATCTCAATCCATAGTTTTAAGGACAGGTATGATAAGTATCACTAAGTCTAAAATGGAACCGATCAGGAGACTGGAAGATACGAGCTTTGGGCTCTTTCCCGTAAACACAATTAGGTAATCACAATTAGGTAATCACACAGACTGGTTGTATTTTATAATATACATCTCAGGAAAGGATATATATGTGTTTTTTTTTTTCCTGGAGGAGAAGCCAGCCCAACTTATTACGGATCCCAAACCGTACAAATGGAGGAGGGTTATTTTAGGAAAGGCAACAGTTTTGCAGAACTTAGAAATATAATGCAAAAACACGTGAAAATATCGAAAAATGCAATGCAAAGAAGATCGGAAATAAAGTTTGAAAGCCTAGTTAATATCAGAATACCTGAAAAAAAGCAGGGAAAATACAAAGCTTGAATACCGATATGGTATTCGAAATACCCATAAAGTAATCAATGGACAGTTCCAAACTGATAACTAAGCTATAAACCTCAAACGGCAAAATCGAAAATATGAAAAGTTTTTCCATTACTTGTCAACACAAAAGTCGAGAATAACTTTCTCTGTGATCATCTGGCTGGAACAATGCAGGAATATGTGCAATAAATGTACACCAACTAATGTTTCACAAATAAGAGAAAAGCGTAATATTTTCAGAGATATTTAGCAGTATGTCTATGATGTTATCCTATCAGAGAGAAGTAAAATTAGAAGGATCGATTAGATTAGCTTAGACAGATAAATGAAAAAGATAGATATGTTGCACGAGATAAATAGATTAGCTAAGATAGGAAAATTGATTAGATTGATTAGATAGGAGCGACAGCCGGACAGGCAGATAAAGATTGATTGACTGACTGATTGACCAACTGATTGACTAACTGACCGAATGACTGAGTGATTGACTGACTGATAGACAGACAGATGAGTATAAATAGACATCTAGAAATATTGATCGATTGATTGATTAAATAACTGATTGATTGACTGATTGATTGATTGATGAGATAGAAACCTTCGATACAAATGATGAACAATAATAA
>JAXCGZ010007980.1:5000-47500 GCA_037179515.1 Halocaridina rubra | reverse complement strand
CACAAGAAATTAAATGGATTTTAAAACATGTTCTTTTGTATAACTGTTGAAAATCACCGAAAGTCCTGTTAAAGATATTCATATGCTCGTAATACTGATAGAGTTATTGAAGCATTGTAAAAACTCACTGAATCTAATACCTCGTGATTCTAATGGGACCCAGCTCAGTTTTTTTTTTTCAGTTCCATATACTTCATTAGCATATCTAGTAAATACAGTTTTTTAAACAGTGGATATTGTAGCTACATGTAATGGTTCGTGATTCTAGTATGACTCAGACTTACATCTTTATGTCGAAGAATATGATATATGTGATAGATTTTTTGAGAAGTAAAGATACTCGTAGAATATAAAAAAATAAAGCTTTGTAATTATAGTATGACCACCGCTTGGATCCGTTAATATTAATGTCACAGAATTGCAGGCATAGCTGATATAGTATATTTATTCATGGAAAATGTCTAAATTTTCTTAAGTGTGACACCGGAACAGGCAAGAAAGCTACCCTCGTCAGGCCAGGACACCAAGAAAATGTTGAGACGAAGATAAAGTAGAAGTTTAAGGACAAGGCAGAAATAAACGAATGATATATAGTAGGAAATGGACAGGCTTAAAGAATAGTCGAACTCTTGAGGACCTAGATATATGGCAGGATTATTCCCTGATGAGGATAGACCCGCTTTTTGGAGGAAGATAGGTTATAAGAATATCTAAAGATAGAAGGAGAAAGAGAGTTCTAGAGTCTGGAGGTGGTTGGGAAGAAGCACTTGCTGCAACGACCAATCCATGAGCTACGCTCACAGTGCTTGTGAGACGAGGCGCTTGGCAAGTGCTGCACGTCCTCGGCAGCGGGGGAAGGGGGCAACTCGGCAACTCATCAGAGCAGCGATGAAAGTGGAAACGATAGAAAAGAGAAAGGGATGATACCTTACAGCGAAGAGAAAAAAAGATCCAGATTAAAATTCTTAGCAGGGACGAATGAGACCTTTACATATTTTGAGTAAGAAGAGGAAAAGTAATGACGAAAACGAAGTAGAACCCCCAGGATTTAGATGCAGATTTAGAAATATGAATTATGTGACTCCTCTAAGACAAGTTAGAGGCTATCTGGATTCCTAATATGTCAATAGAATTAAGAGGGTAAATTTCTTTAGTTTCGAAGACAATAGGGCTGTTATTAGAAGATAGAGATAGCCAGAAAATGTTGTCTTGGAGGCAATAAATTTAAATAAATTTTGGGTAAATCGGAGTTGAGAGGTGAAGTGACACAAGACCGAATACGAGTAGCAGGTATAGGTTTTGAAGAGATGGCAGAGGAAATATGAGGGGTACCATCGTCGTCAAAGGTGTGGAGAAGAGTTAAATTAAATTAAATTAAATTAAATTAAATTACTTTATTTTCAATCATTACATTGGTTATTCTCATTACAATATGTACAAAGTAGAGAATTAATATCGTATAAGTCTCTTACTTTACTTATTAAAAAACAAGAAAACAGTTATGTATATCAGAATAAAATCCTAAATTCATCATCTAAAAGTCAAAAAGTATGAAAGCATATCCAAAATCCTAAAATCATACTTATATACATGATAAGAAAAGATATAAAATAAGCGTTACAGAAATAAAATACTAATAGGTTAGAATATTATAACTCTCTTATGGATAAAAATACAAAGCAACACAAATCTAATATTAAATATAGTTAAAATGCAAATTACGAGAAAACACATCTTAGAAAATACATCTTAAAAAGTATCTACATAAAAGGTATGAGTTATGAAATATCTCATATGTTAAGCAACAGTAAAAGAATGTCATTCTTTTTTTTAAATATATTTCTTCAGATTACTTTTAAAAGATTACACAAAAGGCGAGTCTCTAGCAGCGATTGGGAGGCTATTCCAAAATTGTGGGCCTCTATAGCAATTTCTCTCGACCCCAAATTCGTGTGTGCTCTTTTTACAACCAAATTATTAGACTGCTTAGTAGTCACACCAGTTGCTGAGTTTACTGTATCAAACTCATATAACCATTAAGGCAGATAGCCTCTTACAACCTTCAAAACCAAACTACAGACATCATATTTACATTTATCATTTATTTTTAACCATCCAAGCTCTGATAAAAAGGGGGAGATATGTTCGTATTTTCGAACAGTACCAATAGCAACTCGGGCTGCAAAATTCTGTAATTTCTGGACTTTATTAAGTTGTGTTTTCCTTTTAGAGTCCCATATCACAAAACAATAATTTATAATACTTAAAGCCAGTGATTGCACCACAATTATACGTGTCTCGGTTTCAAAGGAATCATTCACTCTATTTAATTAAATAAGTGTCCCCATAACCTTTCTATATATTTCGTCTTTATGGGTTTCAAAGGACATAAATCTATCAAAATACACTCCTAGATTTTTTACACTTTTCATTGGTTTGATTATATTCCCATTAAAATTTATACTAACGTCTTCTATCTGCGTTATGTACTGGCGAGATCCAATAAAGATACACTGGGTTTTCTTCTCATTTAATAGGAGTCCATTTCTTTGAAAGTACAAATTAGCTCTACTTAATATATATTCAGCTTTTAGAATTAGTGTTTCTAGATCGTTGATGTCTCCTTCTATTAATATTTGTGTATCATCTGCATACTGTAAAACAAAGCAGTTTGGTATATATATCGTCAAGTCATTAACATATTTAGTCGTAATATTTCTTGGGGATGATACTATATTACCAATTTTGGCAGACTGATATCGATTAGTTAAATAATCTTGGAACCAGCATGGATCTATATTTAGCAACTGACATTTTTCTATTAGAATGTTATGATTTACACTATCTAAAGCTTTTGATAGATCTAGAAGTAAAAGCAAAGATATTTTTTTATCTTTGTTTTTATATATTTGATCAGATATCTTCAATAGTGCTGTTTGTTTCGATAGCTTTGGTCTAAAGCCATGTTGACTCTCAGAAAGGAGATTATTTATTTCTAGGTATTGTGTTAGTTGATTAGCAACAATCTTTTCTAAGACTTTGAACAGAACTGGAATCAAAGAAATGGGTCTATAATTAATAATCTCATCTTCATCTCCTCCTTTGAAAGCAGGAATAGCATAAGGGGTTTTCCATAATTCTGGATAAGAGTATGTAACAATAGATGTATTAACAATAACACAAAGATAGTACGCTATAATAAATAATGCATCTCTTATAAAGCGAAGTGAGATGTCATCAGACCCACATGCACTGGATTCTTTTAAACTTTTTATTGTCAATATCACTGTCTCACAATCGACTGGAGATAGTTTGAACTGAAGTAATTCATCCTGATTATCATTATTATTACTATCATTATTATTATTATTATTATTATTATTATTATTATTATTATTATTATTATTATTATTATTATTATTATTATTATTATTATGATCATTATTATTATTATTATTATTATTATTATTATTATTATTATTATTATTATTATTATTATTATTATTATTACCATTATTAATATTATTATTATTGTTGCTATTATTGCTATACTTATCATTATCATTATTACCATTATTACTACTATCATCATCATCATCATCATAATTATTATTATTATTATCACTATCACCACTATTACCATTATTATTATAATTATTATTATTATTACCATCATTATCATCATTCCCATAATCACTATTATTATCATTATTATTATTATTATTATTATTATTATTATTATTATTATTATTATTATTATTATTATTATTATTATTATTATTATTATTATTATTATTATTACCTTCTTGATATGCATCAGGGTGAATATTATAATTTCCTTCAAGTTCATTTTGAGTTTTTTCGTAAGTTATTTTTCCAACATCTGCAAAATTTTCATTAAAATTCTCTGCTTTCATCATTACGTCCTCTTTAGTTTCAGATATCAGCAAATTATTATTATTATTATCAGTATAAAGCATCTTGTTTATTACTTTTGAATTCATTTTTATAATTCATTTTTCTACTATTATCTATAGTATGTTTTACTTTCTTCTTTTGTTCTTTATAATTTTCTCTTAGTACTAAATTATATTTATTAAGTTTGAGGGTACTCTGTAACTCATCTCTCTCTCTCTCTCATAGAATCTTTTATTTCCTCTGATATCCAAGGAGCTGGTGGACGTACTATTTCCCTTGTTGCTATCGGTGTACAAATATCTATACATTTTGTCATAACTTCAGTCAAAGGAACTTGATTACTTACATTATCTGTTCTTAAAATACCATTAAGAGTGTTTATTTCATTCATTAGAAGATTACAAAGAGTTTCTTAGGTATAATTTCTAAGACAACGAAATGTTTTGAATACTGGTTTTCTTTTAGGTTTCCTTATGTTTAAGGATAGAGCTATCGCCTCGTGGTCTGCCAGGGGACCTGGTAATATATTCAGTTGGGTTATCATGTTCTTGTTATTTGTTATTATTAAATCAAGCAAAGAGGCAGAAATTGGAGTGATTCGTGTTGGCTGGTTAATTAGTTGATCTAATTTTAGATTAGCTAGAAGTTTTTTCATCTTGTTCTGTGTTTTCAGTAAATCATCATTAAAATCCACCAAAATAGAAACAGGTTTATCACGCAAAAGCAAATTCTTAAAAGTGTCGAAAATATAAGTCAAAGAGTCAGCGCTCGCCTTAGGGTGGCGATATAAACAACCAATGACAAAAGATGGTAAATAGCGATATTGAATAGATAACCACATGGATTCCACACCCTCGTACTTCTCACTAATATTCTTTATTTCTTTTACCTTTAAATAGTCCCTTAGTAGTCGCCGTGGCTCAGTCGGTAGCGTCTCCAACTCTTAGGCGTCAGGTCGAGGGTTCGCGCCCCGCCATGGTCTGAGGTTAGCAAAGGCATGCACTCAGCGTAAGGATTACATCTGCCAAAACAAGTCCTTCGCAAGAAGGCAACCGTTCTAGCCCTTGGTTGATAAGGGAGTCCGTGACGTAAAACCGGAACCTTTAAATAGTCCCTTACATATAAACAGACTCCTCCACCTCGACCATTATCTTCACGATACACATTATATGTTGGAATGGTCACAAATTCATTACAAATGTAAGGATAGAGCCATGTTTCACTAACACATAATATATCAATTTTTTGTTTTATTATCAGTAGTTCCAGTTCATTCTTATGACTTAATAAAGACTGGGCATTAGCGTAATAAATATTAATATTATCTTTATGCTGTTCGGCACAATCTTCCTGGCCAGAAACCTAATTCAAATTTTAATTACAAAACCTTCCCTTATGGCAGTACTCTTGATATACATTGCATCTTACTTTGTGGTCATATCTACAATTACTCTGTCTATGGTTATATTCACCACAATTAAAGCAGCACCCTGTTAGAGGAGGATAATGACTGGAGAAGATAGTTGATGCAGAGAAGGATTTGAATAGGTGAACGAACAGAGCCCTGTGAAACACAACTGGTAACAGGGAATGAGCTAGATGTTGTGCCGTCAACAATCACAGATATAAAACGGTCAGAAAGAAAACTGGAAATCAGAGAACAGAGAGAAGGGGTAAAGCCATAAGCTAGGAGTTAGACCAAAAGAGCCATGTGCCACACTGTCAAAAGCCTTAGATATAAGGCTTTGTAATTCGGGTATGATTCCAGCACAAAGCTTCGAAGTTTTTGGTAGAATATGAGAAGGAATTTATTTTATTTGCTTTATTATATATTTATTTCAATTTTATATATTTATTTATTCATTCTTTACTTATTAATTTATTAAAGTGTATTTTATTAGTTCAGTACTAGTTTCTCTTCTTTTTCAGCCTCTCTTTTAATTACAATCAGCTTCGGTAATACTGTACCCATAAATTTTGCTTAGAATTTTCTCTCTCTCTCTCTCTCTCTCTCTCTCTCTCTCTCTCTCTCCTCTCTCTCTCTCTCTCTCTCTCTCTCTCTCTCTCTCTCTCTCTCTCTCTCTCTCTCTCTCTCTCTCTCTTTCTTTCTCTCGCGTAGTCAAATCCTAACCTGAGATCAATATTGCATTCAAATTTTGTCACACATTGCATTCAGTTTTATTTAAATATCATAAGTACATTAAAACCAATGCGAGAGAGAGAGAGAGAGAGAGAGAGAGAGAGAGAGAGAGAGAGAGAGAGAGAGAGAGAGAGAGAGAGAGAGAGAGAGAGAGAGAGAGAGAGAGAGAGAGAGAGAGAGAGAGTTAAATACCTTTCAGACTTTTTAGTGCAGAATAAACAAATATTGTGGGCTAAATTCCATGGGTAGCCTCCAAAACCTGTTAATTAAAAATGATGAGAGTGATATGAGCGAAAGATTATATATTCATTGTTTAAGTGTTTTTTGTGAATATCGAGATTTTCACTTTGAATTGATAAAGAATAAGAGGGTTTGTAATTTTTGTTAGAAAGAATGTGACAATAATAATAATAATAATAATAATAATAATAATAATAATAATAATAATAATAATAATAATAATAATAATAATAATAATAATAATAATAATAATAATAATATAAATAATAATAATAATAATAATAATAATAATAATAATAATAATAATAATAATAATGATAACATTAATAATAATAACAATAATAATAATAATAATAATAATGACAATAATAATAATAACAATAATAATAATAATAATAATAATAATAATAATGACAATGACAATAATAATAATAATAATAATAATAATAATAATAATAATAATAACAATAATAATAATAATAATAATAATAATAATAATAATAATAATAATAATAATAATAATAATAATAATGATAATAATAATAATAATAATAATAATAATAATAATAATAATAATAATAATAAACATGTTTTATTTCCTTATTTCCTTCAGATGATTCGGATGACACTGACTGTAGTACTGGTCTATTCCCTCTGCTGGCTTCCATTCAACATTCTTATTGTAAGTTATATAAAATAAGTAGTAGTAGTAGTAGTAGTAGTAGTAGTAGTAGTAGTAGTAGTAGTAACTGGTGTTGTAGCAGGAGGGGCAGGAGAAGGGAGAGGAAGAGAAAGAGGAGGAGAAGGAGGATAATTATACTCTTTTTTTTTTTCCCCTCTTGATTCTGTTTGCCTTACCCAGCGACAGTTTAGGTATATAAAATGAGTACACAGTTTCATGCCATATGTGGAAGCGTTGTTGCAGTAAAAGGGATATGAGAATAATACATTCTTGTGTACCAACATACATGTAAAATGGAATATTGGGTAAGAGTCCATGAATATCACTGAATTCGACTGAATTGCAAGTATAAATATTACTAACTATAAATTCATAAATATGGAAGTCGACCGAACAGAGTACAACTACTCATGTATATGTTTGTGGCTATGCATGCATGGCTATGTTTGACTTTCAAATAAATTGTAATCTTGCATAGTAACAGCATTCTTGTTAATCATGGAAGTTGCTAGGAGAGAGTACGATTATTCATGCATATGTGCATAAGTTTGCATGTAATATATATATATATATATATATATATATATATATATATATATATATATATATATATATATATATATATATATATATATATATATATATATATATATATATATATATATTACATGCAAACTTATATTCCCACGGCAGCTTCGAATTATGACACAAGTTCACTTGGATGCCTTATTACCTATTACTGTGTGTTAATATAATATATATTTATTTTATTAAAACGTAATATATAAAAGCAGTGTAAAACTGTAATATTTATCTTATTTCTCATTGTACCAGCCCATTTCCACATCTCTGTTGTGTCGGGGTACCTGACTAGGTACTCCATATTCTTGGGTTTAGCGTCTGATCTTCTCTCAGGCCTTTCTCCCTTAAATCCTCATTCACGTAATTCATCCACCTTTAGTTCTAGTCTTCCTCTTTTCCCCCTTACCTCAACTTCCATCCCCAGCACTCTCTTTCCCCGTAATCATCATCTTTTCTCATCGCATGTCCATACCACTGCATTCACCTTCCTTGTACTTTCTTGGATGTTTCTATTCGTATCCGGATAATTCGCCGTAGGACAGTTCGCCGAAAAACAAATAATTCGGCTCAAGGACATTTATAGGTTAGGCTAGGTTAGGTTAGTGCGGCGATTTGTCTCACGGCGAATTGTCCTGACAGCGAATTGTCCTAGAACCGTTTCTATTACTTTTGTTGTTCATCTAATTGTTTTCGAACTAGATCTTGTCTATGTTTGTAATGCCTCGCATTCACCTGAACATTCTCAAAACGATGTAGAGAGTATGAAGATAACTGATTTACTATTGAAAATTATGTCTGTACTTGTAAACTTGATCTCTCAAAAGTTCCATAAAATCAGTTTGTGTAGAAACTTCAAAATTTATGATCGAAACTATCTCAGATTTTTGTCAATCAATGAGCACTGTACTTATTTGGTAAGCATATTAAATTCATTATTTAGAATTTTCGGAATGATGCACTGTTGTCATAATGTATATTAAAATCTACAATATTTTGATTATTTGAATGATAGAAAATTAACTTTTTTAAGTTTAAAATGTTTAAGTAGTGCGATAAGTACATTTTTATAAGCATTTAATAGCAGAATTCTGTGAATAGAAGCCTCAAGAGCTCTTTTAAATGTTATAAAAGCATTTTCCCAGGTAAGGTGCAATTAAAATATTAATTGGGGGTAATTTCTCAGGTGTCTGTTTTAATATTTCACTTCATACATTTTAATATAAGCGAGGAAATATTAAAGGAAAATTACATGTGCAAGCACATTGTCTTCAGTATATATTTTTAAGGAATATGTAAATGGCAATTTATGGGATAGTTATATGCAAGACGTTAATTCTCATTGTACTTGAAAGGTTACTAATGCTAAATTAGAGCTACACGTGCAGTCACTTTCTAGTAAATACTAGTAATGAATATACCATTGGCAGCTTCTTTGATTTTTTATGCCATGACTTTTTTCACTCTCCATGTACGTGGAAAGCTATAACTTATCACCCTTTTCAGGTCGTAACCGACTTCTACTCAGATGTGGTTTTTTGGCCCCACATCCACCATTTATGGTTCATATTTCACTGGTTGGCAATGTCCCACACATGTTATAACCCTCTCATCTTATGCTGGATGAACACTAAATTCCGGGAAGGATACCTCAATGTCTTGTACCAGTTACTGCCTTGCTGCAGAACAAGGATCTCTCATTACCTCCTCAAAGTACGACAGTCGTCTGGTGGATTACAAAGAGCTCATACCTACAGCACCGCTCTTGGGAGTTCTCGTACCTCGAGAAATAATCGGTAAGTGCTTCATATTTTTACGTCACATTTTGCTCTCTCTCTTAGAATTCGTTACTTTGTTCCTTTCGTTACTGCTGTGGGGTGAGCCAATTAGCTTGCAGCAGCTTTAGAATTTAATCTTATAATGAAACTTGTTCTCTCCTAATGTAGAGTTTGAGATTACTTGCACCTCACAGTTTTCTTGGCCATGGTTAACATTCTCAGTAGGATTTCCTCACTGTGTTACTTTCCTCTGATCAGCTTAGGAGGGGCATATGATGTGTCGATGTTTATTGTTCTGCACAAGCTGGAAGAAGAAGACTTTAATCAGCCCGTTTACTATGGCATTATGTATCTGTACTTATCCTTGTTATAATGCAAGTTTTCCTATGGAGCAAACTTTTTTAATAAATGGAAATTTCTTTTCAGTAGGGGTTAGCCTACTTTTCACAGTTTGATAATGTCATATACTGACTAACATGACTCAGTCATGCATCCAATATTCCAACTACAATATATCAGGTTACTTTACAGTAGTTCAAAGAAATATGATGATGTACCTTCTATTACTAATAATTATCAACTGGTGATAATTTTAGTAATTATGCAACTCTCTCTGTCGAAGTTATTGGGTTTAATGAATTCATCACAAAATAATCACTCCATCTCTTGATTTGTTTCTTGGGATCAGGATTAATTAATTTTCTAACCATTAAACTTTTCATTCTTTCAATACATCATCTGTCATTACTTATTATAACACATAGTCAGAAGAAATAATTTGTTGTTTTAGATTCTCCACCCACGGATGGGTGGAACGGGTCATGGAGGACCCATAGGGTGGTCGCCAACCGGCACAGGCCCCAACCCCCACTGTGGTGCCCAGCCACAGCAGTAACCTCCCCAGTAAACAGCTTAAACTCTCTTGCCTTGACGAGGCGCGATCCGTCGACCTCGCGAATGCGAGGCCAGCGCGTTACCACTGTACTAGCCAGGAGGCTAGAAGAAATAAGGATCACAAAGGTTATCAGAGCGTAGCTGCATAGATGACTATGAGACTGCATATGCTTATATCACATTGAAGTATTTCCTCACGCTGTCTGACTATTTTCTTATGAAATGCTGAAATTCAGTCAGCCTATTAGGATCATTTTTAACAAGAAATTGGGAAATCTTTAAATCCTGAATAGACTAATTAACCAGGATTTTTGCATCTGAGAAATCAATAGTCAAAAGAGATAAGAGAAGGAACGTTTGGTAATAAATGGTGAATAGAGAATAGGAATCACGGTTGAGTATACAACAAAGGATCTATCTTCTTGAAGGACAATAGGCGGATAGAGAGAACAGAGGATCTTGCTCCTCGATGAAGATTAGGTAAGCAAGGACCGAGCGAGGGTTCCTAAATGGGAAGCAGGAATTTTCACGCCTCGATAAATTCTGGATAAAATGAAAATAAGGAAGCATAACTGAGGCACCAAGGGCGATTGTTCTTGCACAAAGAAGAAGAAAGTTGAGAATACAAATAATGAATTTTTCCCATTCGAAGAATTGAGTACGGAGTGGAGAGTATGATAAAAGAAAAGCAGTTAACTTGTATATAATGAAAACAATCCAAAGGAAGAAGAGGCTTTCATTGGACTCGAATCTTTTTCAATGTCACTTTCTCAGTTAGGATAAAATATTATATAGAAATATGAAAATATAGCTATAAAGACAGATACAACGGAAAAACAGAAGTTTGATATGTAGGGAGATAGAGAGATAGAAATATTAAAATAGCAAGTTATATATATATATATATATATATATATATATATATATATATATATATATATATATATATATATATATATATATATATATATATATATATGTATATAGATGCTAGATACTAGATAGCTAGAAATCTAGAAAGCCATACATGATTACGTGTACATAAATAGTTTATTCCATTTTCCCCTTTTGATATATTGTAAAATATAAGCATTTACTATCCCAGAAAATAATTGTCCCTTTAACAAATGATGAATAATGGCTCTCTGTCAGAAAAGCTTTTGATCCCTTTTATAAATAATAGTCCCTATCCACGCTTTTAGAAAGGGCAAATATAATAAAAGGGAATGACAATAAGGCGCCTTAATAATCTGCTGGATCAACCGATAGCATTCAGATCCCACAGCTCCTGAAAGGTTGCAATAAAATAAGAAGTGCTCTTTTATGATGCTGTAAATAGAGGTTAAGGAGTAAATATATATATATATATATATATATATATATATATATATATATATATATATATATATATATATATATATATATATATATATATATATAGATATATATATGCATGTATGTATGTATGTATGTATGTATATATGTATGTATGCATGTATGTATGCATGCATGCATGCATGCATGTATGTATATAATATAAATATAAATATGAATATGAATATAAATATAAATATAAATATAAATGTAAATATAAGTATATGTACATGTACATGTATATATATATATATATATATATATATATATATATATATATATATATATATATATATATATATATATATATATATATATATATATATATATATATATATATATATATATATATATATATATATATATATATATATATATATATATATATATATATATATATATATATATGTATATATATATATATATATATATATATATATATATATATATATATATATATATATATATATATATATATATATATATATATATATATATATATATATATATATATATATATATATATATATATATATATATATATATATATATATATATATATATATATATATATATATGTATATATATATATATATATATATATATATATATATATATATATATATATATATATATATATATATATATATATATATATATATATATATATATATATATATATATATATATATATATATATATATATATATATATATATATATATATATATATATATATATATATATCCGCAGAGGGATTGTATGGTAATATTAATCCTTTCTGAAATTCTCTTAGAGGTAGATTATTTGTTAGGGAAATGGTCTCAATCATCAAAACATATTCGGAGAGTATATTATGTTGAAATGCTTATTACTTCGTATTGCATGTACATTCAATAATACTTCATTTTCTGGTAAGGCTTTGGGATCAAGTTACTAATATTATCCTTCTCAAAACTTCTTCGATAGATAGATTATGTTAAAGGTGAATGAGTTCTATCACCAGAAGAACTTTAGAGAGAACGCATGTTGAAAATACATATTCTGTGTACATACAGGAATACTGTATGTACAGTAGATATACATTTTTCTTTTATTATCCCTCTAACAAGTTCTTAGAAAGAATCATACATATGGATAGACTACATTGTAGCAACAACATAATTTGTATTGTATGTACATACAGATATATACAATAATGGCACAAGCGCAAGAAGGCTCAAGCTTGACTACTCAATAGTAGGAGCAAAACTTCAAGAGACAGAGAATGAGAGAGACATAGGAGTAAACATACCGGCAGATTTGTCTCCTAAACTGCATATAAATGGAATAGTAAGGGCAGCATATGCTTTCTTAGTAAATGTAAGGGTAGCCTTCAAGGACATGGACAAGGAAATGTTCAGAAATATATATGTAACCTCTGTGAGGCCAAAGCTTAAATATGCAGCCCCCTTTTGGAATCCACACTTGAGAAAGCACATAGTTAAGCTGTAAACGTTCAAAGACATGCCACGACACGGATGCCAGAAATACGCAATCTCAGTTATGAGGAGAGGCTGAGGGAATTTGGTTTGTCATCACTTGAAGCTAGAAGAATAGGGGAGGATATGGTGATGGTTTTTAAATTCCTTCATGGTCATAATAAAGTGAATAGCGATCAGTATTTTGATATTGCTGGCACTAGAACTAGAGGTCATACTTTGAAGCTTCGGTGAGAAAACTTCTTTGCAGGATGTAAGGAAGTACTTTTTTAGTTTAAGAGTAGTTGATAATTGGAATTGGCTAAGCGAGGAGGTAGTTAATGCTAACTCAATCCATAGTTTTAAGGACAGGCATGATAAGTATCACTAAGTACAAAATGTAACCGACCAGGAGAGGAGAAGTTACGAGCTTGGTGCTCTTTCCCGTAAGCACAATTAGGTAATTACAATTAGGTAATAATGGTAAGCGGAGGGTTAATGTTTTTTTTTTAATTATCCTCTAAGAACTTGAGATGTAGGGATTATGCTGAGAGGAAAAATGATCTTAGTCAGCAGAACGCATTTAGACAGACTACATTTTGGAAATGCATTTTACACTGCGTTGTATGTACATACAGAAATAAAAATTCGTATTAAGGTGTTGAGATAAGATTCCTTAATACTACCCCTCTTAGAACTCTTAAGAGAAGTAGATTATAGTTAAGAGGCATTATCTCAGTCAACAGAACACAGTCAGCTTGAATATGTGGTGATACTATATATTACTCTAAATTTTTAGAATAATGTAAATACTAAGGTAAACCATATTCTGCTTATCAGTATTGCTATCATGATGATGCTTATGGCTATATTAACCTCATTTACTTATGAAAAATTACATTATGTGAATTATATCAGAGTTAGGTAAGTTAAAGTTGTTTTACATATTTTTTCCCAAAGCTATATTTGGCTTCCAGTTAAAAGAAGATGGACAGTTGAGGGATAATAGCCACTGAAACTCCAAAATAGCCTCCATGTTACCCTAGAATAAAAGACAGGTAGACATCACAACAAAGTTTTAATCTTTAACCGTATGGGCAATGAATTAGAAATAAGTTTTATATATGGCAGCATTTGAATTATATATTAATATAAATATGCGGCCTTCGAAGAGGTACTCCAATGCAATGTATTTCCTAGATACAACATTAAAATCTAACTTTCCTGAGAGTGAATTCAGTGTTTTGAATATGTAGATGGCAAGATTGCATTATTATTGGATTGCATTAATGAATGCATGTATCTTAAATTACTATATATGATGCAGACGTCATGTCATTAGACTTAATATTTCGCATCTCATTTGTAATTCCAGGTACAATGACGATCCCAGAACCAGAAAGGATTCCACGTGCTCAAACACTGTCTTCATGCAAGTCCCGCAATCAGCCGATATTCCACTCAAGGTGATGCGTGTCTCTTCCTGTGAACAAAATTCAAATGGAGTAAACGGCAGAGCTTTTGGTCGGGCGCGTACATCATCAGAGCCACCAGCCCGCCCGAGTAGTTATACTCCCACCACTGCCACTATAATGGAAAGCTCCAACCTCCCCAAAATGAGCTACCTCGACCTGCCTGCCCCAGCTTCACAGGCAGGAACTGGTCGACATGATCTTTAAGAGACACAAAAGGAGGTGTATTGTACATATGTATTTATTATTAAGCATTTAATACTCCTACATTTATGGTAGGACGGTAAATATTATCAAAATATCTTATTTGACTAAGATAAGCATATTATAATGTAAGCTGTAAATTGTCCTAACATTAAGATCATTACTGTAATATTAAGGTAATCTGTCTTTTGTAATGTTGTATCTCACTGCAAGATTGTTGAGTTCATTCTTAATGACTTTCTGTAATCTAAAGCATTTACCCTTTAATGCTCATAATTGTGATATTCTTAAATTATGAGATGTGTCCGGATTTGAAGACTTCTCATGAAAATTTCTTGATTAAATGTAATTAATGAGTTATATAACTTTTTGTGCTGTACATACTTAACTTATTTCTAAACTCTGTACACAAGGTAGTACAATTTTATTTTTAAGTGTATATTTTCTAAGAAATATCCAGATAGAGGATATTCAACTTTTCCAAAAAGAAAAGGCTATGGAAGTTAAGACCGTTACAGGTAATTTGTGTATAGAATTCAGTATATTTGGTGGATGGAATAACAAACTTTTATTAGGACCTTTGATGTCAGGCTATTTGGTGTTATATATAGCGTCGAACAGAGAACTAATTTAGATATTTATCATCTTTTGATAAATACTGAACAGCATATAAAACTTATCTTGAATCATAGTTGTCATCTGAATTGAGTATTTTGTTACTATCCTTGCTAGTTAAGAAAAAGCTACTATTGAGGTCTGGAAGTCACGCATAATTTATCAGCTTTTTACAGATAATGAAAAGTACAAATTTTGTAATGCTTCTGTTTCATCTTGCAAAATATTTATACAGTATAGAGGTGATATATTGAATCTTTTTGCTTTAAAACTGTAAAAGGAAATCAATAAATCGCTTTGTAATAGCTGTATTCTAAATCCATTAAATTATTATGCATGACCTCAAAACAGAACTTAAGAAAAGAAAAATGTGTAATTACACGTAATTTCAGTTTCAACCATTATATTCCAACTTTAATCAGCTATAGTTGTCCTTGCTGGAGTGAGGTAAACAATAAATTTCAGCCAAGTTCATCCTATAACCATAACACTGAACACTTATTGACACTGTAATTGTTAAAGAATTTTGTAGCAAAATATAAGAATTATAATTTTGTAAAGTTTTTACTGAGAGGAGTAACTTCAGCACTGTAGCATCAGTGGCACATCTCCACTGCTAGAGAATTCAGATAGTGTATCAGATTCTATCATCTCCACAAACTAACACAGGATATAACATTTGTGTAGCCCAAGATTGTTCTCCAAGGGTTGATATTTCTTAATAAATTTGTCGTTTACCTCACCACATCAAGAAAAACTTCAGATATCAGAACCTACTTAGTGAATTTTGTAAATAGCATTCTCAGTGATTTACCTCCATTTCATCCAAGTTTGAATTTATTTTTGTCCATAATGAAACTTTTGTAAATACAGGATTATCATTCTCCTTCTGTTCTCTTGTCTTATTTCAGTAGGTCAAAATCACTTCAATTATCTTTTCTTCTTGCACTTTAGTTCATTTTGCTATGATTACAGTTCGTGTTTTAGGCCTGATTTCTTAAACAGTGTAAACCTAGGATACCATATTATTAGTTAGCTAGACACACACAAATGTATTTCATACACGCATGTGACGCTGTTCTGTGTATGGCTAGAATCCCCCCTTAGTAATGGTATCCTAGGTTTACCCTGGTTTAGAAATCGGGCTGTAGTGTAAGGTCTTCATAGAAAATTTTGTAGTGTTGCTGTATATCAATATATGAGTAATAGCACATGCTCATAGTATTGTGAAAGATAGATATTTTGTATTATTATATATAATAATTTATTTATTCCAGTCAGCGCAGATTAAAAACAATTATTTACAGAATGAGACTACTTATGTAAGTGGAAAAAGTAAATGTGACAGCGTTTTTAAGCAGATCAGTGTTCGATTGATTGATTACACTTTTCCCTCAAGTATTTATAAGTCTTCGTTTGAAGGAGATCGCAGTGGCTTGACTTTTACGCGTAGACTTAAAAGATCGAGGTCATCTCTGAAACTAAATGGTACTATTCTGTAGTTTCGATGGTTGATGAAGAAGTAGCTTCCCTTAAGAGTAGTAAGAGGGCTGGCCATTGGTAGAAAATCCATTAATAAAAATAAGTTGTGCTATATCACAAAAAAAAAGAGGCTTTATATGAGTAATACGGTAAATTGTATGGATGAGTTCAGGAAGTGATCTCCCATGATATTGAAAGGCTTGGCTACAATGTCAAAGATTACTGGAAAGACTCTTATAAAGATGCTAATGCACTGAAATGAACGTACATTGGATGTCTATATTAGAAGTTTTTGATTCGGTTATCTTTTTTTTTCTTAAGAATAGATATATCTACAATCTTCTTGTCTTAACAACTAGACTTTGGGAGAAGCTTGTTGTAAAATCGATACCTAACTTTGAAAGGATGAGACATTTTTCCAGGAAAGAAAAAAAATACGCTTGTGGAGTTTGCATAAATTACATCCTTTTGTTCTACTGTTGGTGGTGATGTAGGTTTTTAAGTAAATTATTTTTCGTTCAGCCACTGCTGAAGTGAGATAAAAAAAAAATGATGGGTTTCTGCAAGACTTGGCTAAAATGTAAGTTTTGATACTCCCGTTAAGCATCCTGCATGGTGTCTTTCAAGGGGAGCAAAGCCAAGCTGTAATATTATGAGTTGAGAGTGAAGTTTCTGGGAAAATATTGTGGAGGAAGAAGCTTTTGTTACACATTAAAATATATATATATATATATATATATATATATATATATATATATATATATATATATATATATATATATATATATATATATATATATAAAAGTAATAATTTTAATAATTGCTGAATACAGGCTCATCTCAAATGGGGATGAGGATGCTACATAATGGGTTTTTAAATTATAAACAATGGTAAATGAGGTATTATTGGCAGTGGTAATGGTAGAAGTAGTAGTAATAGCAGTACTACTAGGAAGCACGTGTTTTGTAATGAAAAGAGAAGAGTTAGTAGTGGTGGTGCAGGAGAAAAATAATTTCTTATTATCACATATCAGGAGACTATTTTGTACAAAATAATACTATTAAACGAGTTCAAGTCGCATGGAAAGTAGTGCCTAAAGAAACGTCATATTCAGTAAAATTATCTATAGATGAACAGAACAAAGATTAGATCAGAAAGTGTTCGACTAGAAACCATCTTGAATCTCAGCAAAGGATATCTCGCCTGTTTGATGCAACAGTAAGTACGTGATCATACACGTATAAAATGTAGAATGCGCTGAGCCAACAGAACAGGTCTGTCGCTATCTCAGGCTTAAATAATAGCAATCATGTCACCTCTATAGCTTTCATACGAAATTAAAAAAAAATAATGATAATAAGGTCTAGGTGAACTGGCAGTAGGATTTTTTTTATTTTTTAAATGTCATACGTAAACCCAAAAGAATATATACCGAAGGGGTGATTTCGGAACATGTCTCGGCTGAAACGCAGCAGTTGAGTGGTGCCAATAATTATTGTAGATAATTTTCTACTAAAATTTCGAGTTGTATCACCTTGGAAGGGGTTACAAATTTAGTATCCACTGCAATTTTTACTATACACACAGTCATAGGAACCATTTACTTTCCTATTATGAAATTATTCATGGTGTACAATTACACTGCTTCATACCATAAAGTGAATTTATACCATTGTTGTACATTTTCAATTCGGAAGTTCTCTGTTGCCTATATCTATACTGTTTAACAAAGGTACTTTGGTCTTTCTGAATTGCCAATTAACTGTAATATCTACATTTTCTAACATGGAAAACCGAGATTCCTCTCTGCAGTGAAACTATTGCATCAGTACAGCATTCAAAATATACTTTCATTTCTGTCACCTGTAATCAGCCCATAGAATTAATGACTATTCGTAACTAAACATTTCAGCCCTAAAGATTACTATATGGACTCGTAAAGCATTTGCTTCTTGAATTTGACTGCAACTTAATATTAGAAACTATACCAATTGCAGAGATCTTTGTAATTACGGACAGGTAGGAAGGCTCTCAGCAACAGGCTACCATATTGCACAGACCTAAAGTAACAATTATTATTCAATGAAATCAAACCCTGATGAAGGGTTGATAGTTTACTGGCAAAAGCTGAGTCCTGTTTCTGGAATTTAACATGGAACAGGACATCATCATGTTCACCACGTACGGCATTTATATGCGACTGTGAGCTTATGTTTACATTTAGGGAATTGAAAGCTAGCTTTATTTTTGTTGTTGGGCAGTATTTCTTTTCTCTGTTTGTAGCCACTTTGCTAACCTTGCCTCAAGACAATATTTAAAAAAAAAAAATTATTGTCTCCATTTTTGTGTAGGTAACTTGATATTTTTTCCTCAGAGAGAGAGAGAGAGAGAGAGAGAGAGAGAGAGAGAGAGAGAGAGAGAGAGAGAGAGAGAGAGAGAGAGAGAGAGAGAGAGAGAGAGAGAGAGGAGAGAGAGGGAGAGGGAGAGAGAGAGAGAGAGAGAGAGAGAGAGAGAGAGAGAGAGAGAGAGAGAGAGAGAGAGAGAGAGAGAGAGAGAGAAGGGGGCGGTTGCTGAAGCTTCTTAGTCAAGACTATATATAAGCATTGCATGTATATTTGTATGTCACTACGTATAAATGAATGTACTTGCATATACTTATATGATTATATATTTTATTTTGCCTCTGTGTATATCATGCATTTATATGCACGATGTTTCACTAATGTGTCAGATCGCTAAGGAACTGATTATAAAAAAAAATTTGGATATGTTAATGACAGCTCTTGATATTGTTCAGAGCATGAAATGTCACATAACAGTCAAATTTATTTCTATATGTTCAGTGAAAGTTATGTGAGAATATCATGTTGTAGGTTGGCCCATGGCACCAGCCGCCCGTACTGATACTACAGCTGAAGATATTTTGGATTTAAATAAGACTGTTGGGGACAGTTCGATGCTAGTCTTCCTTCACTTACGGTTCTATTTCTATGCCAACATCTACACCAAATATTCTTAGATATTCGTTACACATTTCTTCCCATCCCCACAAATATAACAAATTACAACACTCTCCATCTCTATTTCTATTTACTTTGTTTTCTTCGTGCTCAGGCCCGATGAGGGCAGCTCTATTTTTATTTACTTCTCTGCCTGTCCTGGTGCCACAATCTTAAAAAAAAAAAAAACTTTCCTGTGGATAGTTCCATATGTGACAGTCTTTATTAATCTCTTCTATCGCTAAAGTTTCCGAAACTTTTCTTCAATTCTCACTTCTTGAAACATCTTGAATCTAACTCACTTATCTCCGATCACCAGTACGGCTTCCACAGGGCAAGATCCACTGGTGACCTCTTGTCCTATCTTACTCATGTAAGGTCAACTTCTCTAAAGAGCTATGGGGAATCCTTTGTCATCGCCCTTGATATCTCTTAGGCTTTTGACAGAATCTGGCACAGGGCTCTGTTGGCCAAACTCCCTGCTTATGGCTTTACCCCTTCTCTCTGTTTTTTTGATATCCAGTTTTCTATCTGACCTATTTATATCTGTGGATGTTGACGGTGCAACATCTAGCCCATTCCCTATTATCAGCAGTGTTCCACAGAACTCTGTTCATTAACCTACCGAATCTCTTCTCTTCATCAACGATCTCTTTAAATCCCCATCCTCCTCTTTTCTTCATGCCTTAGCCGACGATTCTACTCTTATTTTTCCCCCTGCCTTTTCTTTACAACCTTCATCTGCTACTCTTAATCAGTCTCGTATCAATCTTTCTTCTACTCTCATCTCCGATTTCCAGAGATTATCTGAGTGGGGCATCAAATATTTAGTTAAATTTAATGCAACCAAGACAGTTTCTGGCTATCTCTTGATCTCCTTCTCCTCCTGATAGCCCTATTGTCTTCGAAACTAATGAAATTTACCCTACTAATTCTATTAAAATATTAGGAATCCAGATAGTCTCTAACCTGTCTTGGAGGAATCACAATATCTAAATTTCTAAATCTGCATCCATAAAATTTGAGGTTCTGTTTCGTTTTAGTCATTACTTTCCCTCTTTGCAGTTATCTAAAATGTGTAATGGTCTTATCTGGCCCTGCTTAGAATACTGCTCGAACATCTGGGGTGCTTCTTCATATACTTATCTCCTTGATAGGGTTGAATCTAAGGCAGTCACTCATTCATTACCATTCTCTTACTTCTAATCTGGATTCTCTTTCTTTTTGCCATAAGAGATCATCCCTTTCTTTTTTCTATAGCTACTACTTCCATCGCTGTTATGATGAGTTGGTGAGTTGTATCCCTCACTCACTTCCAAGGCAACATAACATTCACCAAGCGGCTTTGTCTCACAGGTAGTGTGTGGAGATTTGTAGCTCGTGGATTGGTCGTTGCAGCAGTTGCTTCTTCCCATATACCTCCAGGCTCTGGAACTCTCTTCCTCCTTCTGTCTTTCCTAATTCTTATAACCTATCCTCCTTCAAAACACGGATCTATCGCCATCTCAGGGCACAATCCTGCCATATCTCTAGGTCCGTGTATCATTACTTCATCTCTGCCTTGTCCTTGACCTTTTGCTTTTCCTTCATCTTAATGTTTTCTTTGTGCCCAGGCCTTTATTTTTGTTCCGGTTTTACGTCACGGACTCCCTCTTCTACCAAGGGCTAGGATGGTTGCCTTCTTGCAAAGGACTTGTTTTGGCAGATGTAATCGTTAATCTGAGTGCATGCCCTTGCTAACCTCAGACCATGACGGGGAGCGAACCCTCAACCTGACACCTCAGAGTCGTGGATGCTACTGCTTGAGCCACAGTGAAAACTATTTTTTTTTTCCGGTTTTACGTCACGGACTCCCTTTTCTACCAAGGGCTAGGACTGTTGCCTTCTTGCGAAGGACTTGTTTTGGCAGATGTAATCCTTACCCTGAGTGCATGCCCTTGCTAACCTCAGACCGTGACGGGGCGCGAACCCTCGACCTGACGCTTCAGAGTCGTGGACACTACCGCTTGAGCCACGGTGAGTACTGCCCAGGCCTTTATTGATGAGGGTAATTTTCTTGCCAGTCCTGGTGCCACACTCATAAAAAAATAATATAAAGTAAATAAGTATATATCTACATTCAGATGTGCTTAGGAAAAGGAGTTTTGTTTTTCTCTTTTACTGACTGCGAATCAGGTGACTGGTCGTCTGTGTCGTTAATTAGATGATGGTAATTCCATCTCAGCTGTATAATTGCGCTTCTATAACAGTTTGTTGATCCTTGCTGGATATTTAAAGTACCTCGTACATTCTTGAAGTTGCATGGCACAGTCAGTTAATATGAAATTCTGTTATTTCACACTTTTATTGCACTGTCTGCTTGTTAAATAAACTCCATTTAGAAAAGTGCCCACAGTAATAATATCATTCATTTTAACATTGCAAGTAAAAGCTTTTTGGGATTACAAAAAATATAATCTTCATCCAGTGTGTTATTTTCTTTTATATACTGTTTTTCATGAATAGTGTACACTGTATATTACTTGGTCGTAAAATATCATTACTTATTCAGAAGCAAAAAAAAACTTATATTTGGAGATAATCTGGGTTATAGTGTAAGGACAACCCAATTCCTTGAAGGTCTTGGTTGAAAATATAGCCATTCCATTATGTTAAGAATGCACTGGGAAAGAATTTATATCACTTGAAGCAACATATTTCTAATTCGATACTAGTTTTGATGATACACTATTAATCAAAGTCTCAAATATTGGAGAGCGTGCAAGTAGTGTCACCTTATCAATTACTTATCAGGGTACATTTGGATAAGAACTAGACAGTAACTAAAGCCAGTCTTGACAGCTTTGCATAACTGATAATGCATAAATCTCTTCCACCTCAAAATATTTGGCTTCTCCAAAAGATCTCTACCATGTTCAAGATTGTTGTGTATAACAACTGATAAGATTTTGCCATGATTATAATCTGTAAACGACTAAGCCATTCTTCGAACACCTTAAAGTCCAAATTTGAAGTGCTAATAAACTCTCACACTAACAGCATCAAGCTTCATGTTTGACCTTTCATAGGTGCTGTTACCTCGAAAGGTATGGGTGCCTTGTAATTTGCAGTGATAAATGTCATCACCTTTCCTTTTGGTGTATATTTCCAATTGGATCCGTTTATACTTGCATCTATTGCTGCTTTTAGGTCGTTTCCTTCGGCATAAATCTTGCCATTAGTCTGGATTTTTCTAATGACACACCTTTTTCATATCACATTTGGTTTCTTTTAGGCTCCACTGCAGTTATGCAAACAATAAATAAAAAAATTCATTGTATATGGATACCTAAGAGTAAAGGGATGCTTTAAGACTTACAATGACGCCCTTTTAACATTCGAAAGCAAAATACCGTGCTTGCAAGGAGTAACACATGCTACTTTCCCATTTATTCTACATTTCAAACAATGAATGTCATTACTTGAGATATCAGTAATTATTTCTATTACTGTAACATTTTGAAAAGAATTTTATAATAATATTTAGGCATTCAATAATACTGCATACAGCTAGGTACTGATACCAAAATGGAAATTTTGCAAACTGTTTATCCTTTATGGTTAAGTTTTCATTATTAATAAATTTGTCCTTTAAATATCTTATTGCTATGCAACCCCGGCCACACTTCCCTACCTGGTAGTGTAAGAGAAATGTTTCCTAATAATAAACGTCATAAGTACCATAGAGCCAAATATTTGACGGTGCTTGGTTATAATATTTTCTAAGCACTTTTTTTCTCTAATACAACACTTTACATAATCTACACGAGGCAAGAATCTTCTCGATATGATTCTGCTCATGTCAACTGTGTCATTGCAAAATTTTACTCGTGGAATTTAGTTGTTAAAAAGAAAATGTCACTTGCACAAGTACAGTATATATCACAGATCACATTAACGATCAAATTTATTATATATTTTTATTCATATGCCTAAATATAAATAACACTATATGCAGAGAAAAATTGCATATATTATGTGTAAAAGACATAAGATTAATATAAAAGACTGTAATCATATACATTAAGAACAATGTATATACATTGTTCCTTGTCAAATGCAAACAGTAAGGACTTGAATATATATCACTGCAAATTAATGCTAAAATGCAAAAGTGGTATTGTACATTGCAATTTAAGTGATACCAACATACAATAACCTGAAAATCATAATTGAATTCAAAATAAAGCTATGCACCAGGTTAAAATATGTGTAAATTTTACCATGGTAACACAGTTGCATATCAAAGTAATTCTTACATAACTTTTTGCGAGTACAACAGTTTACATATACAGTACTAATACGTACCGGATTCGCACAGCCTTTGTTCAGTTACAATAAACTTTCACACTAACTGTGCAATATAAAATACACTGCACAATAAGATATATTCTATACTCTGAAAATGAAACAACAAAAAAGGCATTTTTTTTCAAAATGTTTGTGATAATACTGGATGAAAATTCTTTGTGTCCAGACAACCCCAATTGGGAAACAAGATACTGTAGTTCTAATTGTAGCTCAGCTTAAATATAATGTATATATTACTAGAACTGATTGCCAAATAAAGTAGGAGAAAGCAACATGTGTGCTGTTTTCATATGAAAAGTGATAATGACTAAGATAAAATATTATTAAAAGAAGGCTTGTTTTGGATAAGAACAAGCCTTTTTAACCTTCATATTCCAGTATCATGCATAAAAATGACTGCTTCTTATTTCTGCACCACCCATAAAGGGATAATATTTTAAGAAAAAAAGTTTTAGACATAAAAAAGGCAGTAACACAAGTTGCATTATGGCTGGTGGCAGTAGGCAGAAGAAATAAAAGATTACTAAGCTACTCGTTCTAAAATATTAGCCTCTACAAACTACGAATATGATCGGAATTCTAGTATCTGTACTGTCTTAACAAAAATGCACAATAGAGAAATTTCTTTTCCAACTCTAGTAGCCAACGGACAAACAGTTTTCAAAACATTAATGGGTGTCCCCCCACACTAACCATACATTGTGACATGATATAAATATCCAGTAAGGAAAGTACATATGTTACATTTGTACTAAATAACGATGAACAAATATTAAGATACTCTCAAGACTATAATTTACTGTACTTGTACCAAACCTAAAATATAATAACCTCAAGTGTAAACTACATATTAAGACTGATACATTTCATAATAGAACACAATTTTTGTAAATGAACAAATTATAAAAAAAGAATTCTGCCACATATCGGAATATTCAATAAATAACAAAAGCGGTTAAGGATATGTTGAGAACATAAAGGCATCCTAGATAAAACTGTTGTCCGGGTATTTATTTAATGGATACTATTGTTCACTTATCCTTCTATTAAAGGGTCCAAAAATAGACTCTTCAATATAAGGATTATAGAACAATAGCAAGTATCTATAAATAAATACCAATGCAAAGTTTGTAATAATGACTGAATACTAAGAATACCAAGTTACCAGAAGAGACGTGATAGGTATGGCAACAGCACATATATGAAATTACCCACATTCTTATTTGGAAATACTAGCTGCAATTTATAACCGGTGAATTCCAAAATCTCCAATCTGCTGAGAATATAACACATATCGTGTTCATATGGATGACATTTACTGATGACGAGATTTGCGTACACAAAAACTGAAACCTATTTAATCACATATTGTCATTTTTGACAATGCAACAGGTGAATTTAAAAATCTCCATTTTTCTTGAAATATAACTCCTATCCTGTTTAAATTAATGATATTTAAAGCTAAAAGAGTTTTGTGTATACATAAAGGCAAGAACCTACTTAATCATATATTTTAATTTATGATAATGTAATTAACATACATTGTTTTTTTATTAAATGGAAAATTACCAGATATAGAACCAAAACTAACATTTATCTATCAATATAATCCTAAATAAAGTTGCTGTTATTGCTGTCTTTCCTTAAGCTACCAGGCCAAACAGCCTAAAGTCCCTAAGAAAGGCCACAGTCAATCCCGGGTTTTCTCACAGAGCTCTCAGGGAGTGGATGTTGTGTTTCTGGCGTATATAATTATGAGCGGTGCAATCTTTCATTGTATATGTTTGTACTAGGTGACATGCTACGAGTATATCCTGGACAGGCATCTTTAACGGAGTCATCCAGCCTCATCTGATAGCTTAGGAGGGCTAGGTGGTACCCACATCCCAGTCTGGCCAGGTGAATTTTGTCCTCACGGTTAAGGAAGGATCCAGAAGGACGGATGTCAGGAGATTATGCAAGCATTGGTGTATTGTCATTCAGTGGCTGGATGGAACAGTGAGTTATTTGTGTAGTAATGTGATTGCAGAGACCGCTATGGGGTGGGAAAGGATGATGAGATGGAAGTATTGGTGTAATATTGTGTGCTAGGTATTATTTTTATGTTCCAAGTGTGCTTGGGTTCTGCCATGCAGTGTTGTGGATGAAGTTGGTTTTTAGAGGCTTCAGCAAATATTTGTCTTTTATGACTAGAGGGTCTTTGATTTTAAAACCTTTAGTTTCTCAGTGTAAGTGGTCTGTAGGCATAGTCGCTGTGCAGCCTGTGATTATATTTAGGGTTTTGTCTTGCATAGTCTGTAGGGTGTTGTGGTCCGATATGTGAGGTTAGAATCCTAAGAATGGCTTGGATATTACATTATTGATCCCATATATTGTTTATATACTATAAAAGTGGTTTCTCTGTTATGTCTGAATGCTGTATAGGTAAGTGACCTGAGGGTATTATGTCTTGATGTCTGTGTTTTTGATGTAACTGACATGTTGCTTAAATGACAGCGATGGATTGTATTTTATACGAACAATTTTAGGTGTGCGTATTTTAAAAGTATGTTATTTATAGTGAGGAGTGGAATGTGACAATGTCCTGCTGTCCAGTTGTGAGAAGAGTTTCTGAGGATTTGACTTCAGCTAAATTAAGGATGTTCGTGGTGGACCAGTCATGTAGTGTGTTGAGGTATGGAGGAAGTCTATAGCTGTGTGCTTGTTCTTCAATGTGTGCTTGTCGGTGGTACGTCATGTGCCTAGGAAGGTAAGTGTACTTGGGATGAGTGCAGTGTGTGGATGATAAGATGTATCCTTGAGAGACCCTCATTTTAAACTTTCCGATATTTGAGGATTGAACCGGCATATGATAAATATGTACAACTGTTTGCGAGGTAGTTAACCAGCCATCGTTTTGTGTTATTGCGCACGTTTTTGTTGAAAATTTTACTTGTGAGGTTGTGGAGGGAGAGCGGCGTCAAAGGCTTAGTGTCAAGTGTGATGAGTGGCATCCTGTGTGCTAGCCTAGATGAAGAGGTCATCAAAAAAAAAGTTTGTGTCAAGTCTTTGAGAAGGGTGTTTGTTGCACTTATTTGTTTGAAACCACGTTGTGACTGGGCTAAGAGAAATTTAGGTGTCATTTGTTGCAATATACTTAATACAGTATTGCACAATGCTGGACACTAATAAATCTAAGTTACTTTTAAGAAGCAATAGATCAAATAAAAAATTAGTACTGTATATACAGTATGCACAATATAAAGTATTAGTTATGAAGACTGATAAGCATAGTTGAGAATAGAGGCTTTCTACAAATAGAGAGGACTTTGTTTAATATTACTCACGTTAAGCATTGCAAAATTTTTAATAAAATGTGGATAAAGTAAATATAATTTTCTATACCTCTGCATCTGAATTCTCTATTTCTCAAACTCCATTAAAGATGTAATAGATTTTTTCCAGATAAATTCTGCATTAAAGAGAAAAAGGCTAAAAGTACATTGAAAAAGGGGTATATATATTATTAGGAGGAATAGTTTGATTATTGCTACTACTATATGCAGTTTATTAATTATTAAATTTTTTCAAAATTACAGGAAATATTAAGAATAAGCACTAATGATAAATGCTCGTCAGTGATTTAAAAAGCTTAGTATCACAAATGAATCACATGTGATAGAGAAAGCCTACAAAGTTATTGTAATGTGCATGCAGTGCCTATAAATATTAGATATAGGTCATTTTATTATATCTATATTGCCATGGATTGTAACTGAATAAGCAATGTTGGTAAGACTATGCAGTAGAAAGAACTGGTATATACTATTTTATTGTACATGCTCTGTAGAGTAATATGTGATGATGTAAAGAAATATGAGATAATGTTTATAATTACCCATGTAAAGATATACTGTATATTAAAACCTCCAACTAATAAATTTTTTTACTATATTTAAAAAATTACTGCAGCTACATTACTGTATAATTTTCATGATACAGTATCACTGAAAAGAAACGTATTTATAAAATAGAAGGGACAGCTTCAATTATATTCCACAATTCAATATTAATGTTACTAAATGAATTCTTATGACAAAATTATGAAGAAAAAAGGGCACCCATACTGACACAACCATAATGGAAAAACAATCTTTCTTCTACAATTCACCTTAAGCCAGGAGAGGATGATACTCCTCCAGCAATCTCCTACGGTAAACGTGAGAGAAGCCAAAAAGTGATGCACCCCATTTCAGAGTCAACAATGCCCATATCAACATGAAATAGTGATTTGTGGCTATATTGTCCATACTTGGCCTTCCTGAAAAATATTAAGGATATCAGCACTGAGTTTTCAAGTATTTGGTACAGTTTCCAATAAGTTAATGCACAATGTTATAATAGGGAGTTACAGATCTTGAATACACAGAGTGAATATAAAGAATACACTGTAAATACTTCTGTTATGCATAACTTTTTTCAGAGGCTTATGACGTAAAGTATCTACAAATATTAATGTTAGGCCCTCCCATACTTACCATCATCATGGGAGACAGCTAAACCAATATATACTCCTGCACCAATCAGTCCCGCTATCAGTCCCAATAAGCCCATGAGACGAATCTGGGCTAAATTTTCAGCAGTATACCAAGACTCCAATGTATGTCTCAAGTACAGAATATGAATTAGAAGAGTAGTGGCAGCAAAAGTACCTAAAAATTCATAAATTTCAGCAACACATTTTTTGGAAATTATTGACTATAAAATGAATTTACATTATAATGAATGGCAGTAAAGGAAGTAGTAGAATGACGAGCTGATTCCATAAACTTTTATAAAAGTATGTAGAAGTAGTTACAGAAATAGGTGCAGCAGTAGTAGTAAATGAAACTACTGTCATAATAAATGGAAAGATATTAGTGCCTAAGAAGAAATATTTGCTTCTCATTATCGTCTCCATTTGCATGACAGTTATAATTTACAAATATCACTTAGAATTAGTATATATTCAGCATCTTGATATTTACCTCATTTACACAACCAAGTTTTGTTCTCATTTTAAGTCTGCATTTAATATGTATGTTTCTGAAGACAAGTCACAGTCTAACAGTACCGACTAGCACGTGACAAGAGGCAGCAATGAAAATAAAAAAAAAATAGAAAAAGACGAACCTGATACAAAAGCCCATATTCCGGCTTGCTGGTTTTCAAAATGAAAAAAGAAGACGCCAAATGCCGACCATCCTCCAAGAGTCCCAAGGACAGCAGTTATTATGTTAAAATACGTGCAACATCCACTTCGCTGAGCCATTATTCTTGCTAGTGCTTGCAATCTCCTGAAAAAGTAAGTATTATTCATTCTCAGCTCGTGTTGAAGAATTGAGAATGTAAAATATTACTTCAATAGCCAAATTGCAATTTCTTCGCTCAGATTAATATCCTTATACTTTACAGTAAAATCATGTTAGTTTTATGTAATCAGTACATTAGGCAGCAGTTTTCTTATGGTTTAAATGAATTTATAACATACTGAACAACACTGTTTTCTAAGTTTATCTGTTGAGGCTATTATATTATTCTGGCTATACACTAGGATATGTCTGGTATCAATCCCTGTTAACTCATAAGGGTGAAAAAGTAACCATTACTCAAAACTTACTATATTTAAATTAGTTAATCTGTATTAAGTTTTAATTAAAAATGTTCAGGATAAATATTAAAACAATGTAGCCTTAGACCTCTTGCTATTAAAAAAAATATCCTTATAAACAAAAATAAACAGATGAAAAATGAGTGTTAGAAGCAATTCTTTTATTCTGGTTAACATATACACTGAGATGGTTCTTGGCATCTATTAAGAAATAACATTTCAACCCGTCTCCACATATTTGACTGGGTCAGCTATTGTCTGGTTAAGAGGGATATAAAGATATGTAAGAGAGCGTCAAAATTCCATTTCTTTCTAATAAAATTGATTACGGTAAATATACATTTCAAACTCACCAACGATATGAAAATAAGAAACAAGGAAAATATATCTATAAACTAAACAGATACTTCAAGTATCAACATAGTTTCTTAACAGGGGTAAACTAAACTAATCTAACCTAACCCAACCCAACCTTATAATTATAATTTAAAATGTTTCACAATTTTTGCTACAAAAATAATATTAATGCCCCTGTAAGGAATAATGTAAATTGATAATCCTTTGTGCGTACCTTGAAATGTATGTTGAGGTTGTTATTGTTTTTGGTAATTTACGGTGTCATGTGTTGATAACTGTTGTTATGTAGAGCATGATTTACTGCATAGTTTTTATAATTCTCTTATCTATGTAGAAAGATAGTAATCTCCCTATATGGGGGAGATCCCAGTCAAAGAGTATCTTAAGTTTTGCGGGAAGAAGATACAAATAAGAGGGAATCCACTCTCCTTTCCTTCCTCTATAGTCGACTTTTACTACACACAGGAGAAGGCGGAGGTGCGCCCCCATTCCAGTGGAAGAAAAAATGAGAAATAGAGAAAGAATGGCATACACCCAGATCCAAGGACACAAAAATATTTTGAACACGAGAGAATGAACTATGGGAGGCAGAGGCCAACCAGTTCCTCACTTGGTGAAAGCTAAAACGAAATAAGTGCATATATATATATATATATATATATATATATATATATATATATATATATATATATATATATATATATATATATATATATATATATATATATATATATATATATATATATATATATATATATATATATATATATATGTATATGTATATGTATATGTATATGTATATGTATATGTATATGTATATGTATATGTATATGTATATGTATATGTATATGTATATGTATATGTATATGTATATGTATATGTATATGTATATATATATATATATATATATATATATATATATATATATATATATATATATATATATATATATATATATATATATACATATATATACATATATATATATATATATATATATATATATATATATATATATATATATATATATATATATATATATATATATATATATATATATATATATATATATATATATATATAGAGAGAGAGAGAGAGAGAGAGAGAGAGAGAGAGAGAGAGAGAGAGAGAGAGAGAGAGAGAGATAATTGATACTTCAGCATGGATGAAGAGCCTCAAAACTACCCTAATGACATTGTTTTTATTTTTTTTTATATTTGATGTACGTAATTAAAGGCTTGTAATCTAATTAAGATAGTTTACATAACTAAAATGGCTATATATAATATCAGACAGCTTCTTTTTTTATTTTTTTATTTACAATGTGTGGTATAAAAAAGGAAAGAAAATTCACTCTTCACCCTGGAAACTAGTACAGAAAATAAAAGATATCGATCACTAAGAAAAGAAGTTTACTATGAACAAGAAAACCAACCTGAGTAATCAAATAAGCCAACACAAACCAGGAAAGTAATTAACAAAAATCAACGCGACTTCCAAGTTTAGAGGGTTGAATAAGATTGTCTGTCTTATCTATCTATCTATCTATCTATCTATCTGTCGTCTTCTACCTCACTTTCTTCACTATCTACCAGCCACCAAAAATCCAAAATTTGGTAGCAGCATTCCTTTGGCAGAAATATTATACAGGGAATGCACAATCCTTCTTTTCCACTGAGATGTGTACTTCCCATCAGAAGGCTTCACCCAAACCTCGTCTCCCATTTACATAGTGTACAAACGTACAAATTGTAAATAATATTTTCTATCAAAATATGTAATTATTGTAAATAGGTAATCATTTAGTAATTATTAAGTTAATTTAAAGTTGCATTTAAATGGGTCAATAATTACACTTGGGTTGTTTGTAACTCCTCCCACTGAAGTAGCTGTACAATTAAATAACCCTGAAGTTGATAATTAAATCAGTTCAATATTCTGCTTGTATTGGTGAACATCCTCTTTTATATATTAAGTAAAATAACTCTTGGTTTCCGTTTGAAGTAGTGAAGTAACTACAGTCGTTACATTGGTGACCCCGGAGTGTTTCTATCTCTCACCCACGCCACGACAGACATCAAACCTTCTACAGTGGCAACGGACCTTATTGCTAACTTCAAACTCCCGACGTTCTTCACCATCGACGCCCACATCTGGTTCCGAGGTGCAGAAATGCATATTCACAATACTGGACCGCTCAACCCGATGGCCCGAGGCAGTGCCCATGAAAGAGGCCACTGCCTCCTCCTGTGCTTCTGCCTTCCTATCTGCCTGGATCTCAAGATTTGGCATCCCCGAACATATTACATCAGATAGGGGTTCCATATTTACATCCCAACTTTGGAACTCTCTGTCAGCTCCTTGGCTCCACAAACCATCACACAACATCCTACAATCCAGAAGCCAACGGCATAGTTGAACGCATGCACAGAACACTAAGAGAGCCCTAATCACCCGCTGCACAAGCAATTCTTGGACACATTAACTACCTTGGGTACTCCTTGGACTCCGAGCTACTCCCAAAGAAGGTCTTCAACGTATCCTCAGCCGAGATGGTATATGGCGACCCCTGCGGAGTTTTTCCCAAACAACAATCACCATGAAGATCTCGATGGTCTCCGCCAGATAGTTGAAAAATACACACCTGTAAAAGAAACATACCAGGATAACAGAAAAACTTTCATTCCACGAGACCTCAACACAGCCACCCACGTCTTCATCAGAACGGATAGTCATCGGACGCCTCTAACACCTCTTTACAATGGACCGTATAGAGTCATACGACGACGTTCAGAGGCATTCCTCCTCAATCATCCGTGGCACTGAGAAGTGGATATCCATTGACCGCTTGAAAGTCGCCTACCTTCAAGAAGATGATCCTCCTCCTATTCGTATCTCTAAGGCAGGGCGCCCTTTTGTCTCTTCCAAGAGGGGAGCATTGTACAAACGTACAAATTGTAAATAATATTTTTTATCAAAATATGTAATTATTGTAAATAGGTAATCATTTAGTAATTATTAAGTTATTTTAAAGTTGTATTTAATGGTCAATAATTACCCTTGGATTGTTTGTAACTCATCCCACTGAAATAGCTGTACGTATAAATAACACTGAATTTGATCATTGAATCAATTCAATATTCTGCTTGTATTGGTGAACATCCTCTTTTACAGATTAAGTAAAATAACTCTTGCTTTCCATTTGAAGTAGTGAAGTAACTACAGTCGTTACAATAAACAAAACCACTTCCTCTTCCTTCCCTACAACCAATGGCACTACACTCGATTGCTAGTACTCATATTGAAATACTGTTTTCTTATCTTGTCCCGACCTAGGCATTATAAATTTATCAAAATGACGCTTCTGCAGGTGTTACTCATCACTTGAGAGGGGGGATGGAAAGGATTGGGAGGGAAAGCATGAAAATGAAATAAAGAAAGAGGCATAAGAGAGGGGCAAACCCTCGTTCTAAGGTGTGTTTATTTACACCTAAAGGGTAGCATGTTCACGTTGATCCTGGAAGGCTGGATGTTCGTGTATACCCCCGGAAGGTATATAAATATAGCATTCCCATCCAAAAGAGGAGAAAAAGTTGTAATGTAAAGAGATCTGTCAAGTGATTGGGTAGCTTTTCTACTACTGCATCCATCCATATATCAAAGCTATATTCCCCCTTATAAGGGGGGTGGCTGAGTTAAAGAGAATACTTTGACTTTTTGTGGGAAGTACATACAGAGGAGGGGATTCCCAGTCTCCTCGCTCCGCCCCAATTAGTCGACTTTTACGGCATGCAGGGGAACACGGAGAAAGTATTCTTATCCCCCTCCCTCAGGGGGAATCTTCTACTACTACAAATGTCTAAATTAAAAAATGTTTGATTTTTTTTTTTTTTTTTTTTTTTTTTTTTTTTTTTGAGGGAGGGTGTATGTTATATTAAGTTCTCATAAGGGCCCCCATTTGCCAAATTAGTAACTGCGCGCATAATTGGTACGTGACGGCTTCGTACGTTAAATATTTAGCGCTCTATCTTCTGCTTTGTCACAGGTGTAGAAGGTTGGATGAAATCTTCTATAGTTATGCAAATATATTCCATAATTTGAAATTTAGCATTTTCTTTCATTTTCTTTCGTCCTCTTTATTTCTTTAGTAATGTGTTCTTAGAAACGAAAGGGGAATGGTTATTCCTATACATTTTTAAATATATATATTGCAGATCATGGTTTTGTGAATAATAAATAATAAGGTCAGTTTCCAAGGCGGTACTAAATAACTTCGGAAAAAATATTTTAGGCATCCATAAAATACTAGAAAAAAATAGGCAGTGACAGAAAACGAGAAAAATTTGACCGACACTATTACATATGATTATCTCGGCTATATGACCCGGAGAACTAGGAGATAAAATGGATGTGCCCGATTACACCAGCACATATCCAAGACAGAGCTTGTAAGACCATATATCAGGGCTACAAAGTGGGTAACAAGCTGGTCAATAAGCAATTATATATTACAAGTGACTATTAAGATAGAAAGTTACCAGATAGTAATATATAAACTGATTTTTTTGGAGATAGCAGAAATTTTTAAATAAACCTCCTTATGCCTTATGTAGAATGATTTCCTATATACTAACCCAACACCTAAATAGGTGACTTTACAGAAATAATTTTTCATAGCACTCCTCCCTCATACGATTCTACCATTGCCCACCCACTAGCCCTGCAAAACTACTCCCAACATGTGTTGTATGACTCTCATAACTTCACAGTGAAGGATAAGAAGTGGAATAATTTGTCCACGACAGGCATAATAGACATAAAACTAATGAAGATATATCAAAATCACCATCTTTTTCAGTTTTGAAAACTTACCGAAATACAGCTATTAGTGATTACCTAATTGTGATTACCTAATTGTGTTTACGGGAAAGAGCCCAAAGCTCGTATCTTCCCGTCTCCTCATCGGTTCCATTTTATACTTAGTGATACTTATCATACCTGTCCTTAAAACTATGGATTGAGATAGCATTAACTACCTCCTCGCTTAGCCAATTCCAATTATCAACTACTCTTACACTGAAAAAGTATTTCCTTACATCCTGCAAAGAAGTTTTCTTACGAAGCTTCAAGCTATGACCTCTAGTTCTAGAGCCAGCCATATCAAAATATCGATCCCTATCCACTCTATCATAACCATGAAGGAATATAAAGACTGTCACCATATCCCCCCTCACTCTTCTAGCTTCGAGTGATGGTAAGTCTAATCCCCTCAGACTCTCATCATAACTGAGATTGCGTATTTCTGGCACCAGTTTCGTGGCATGTCTTTGAACTTTTTCAAGCTTAGCTATGTGCTTTTTCAAGTGCGGATTCCAAAAGGGGGCTGCATATTCGAGTTTTGGCCTCACATAGGTTACATAAATATTTCTGAACATTTCCTTGTCCATGTGCCTGAAGGCTACCCTTACATTTGATAAGAATGCATATGCTGCCCTTACTATGCCATTTATATGTATTTCTGGAGACAAATCTGCCAGTATGTTTACTCCTAGATCTCTCTCATTTTCTGTCTCTTGAAGTTGTACTCCAGCCACCGAGTAGTCAAGCTTGGGCCTTCTTGCACTTGCATCCATTCTCATTACCTTACATTTTGAAGTATTGAATTTCATTAGCCACTTTTCTGACCACTCATGCAGATTATTTAGATCCTCCTGAAGTTCTCTACCATTGTTCTCGTTTTTTACTTTCTTCACAATCTTTGCATCATCTGCAAACATATTCATGAATGAATTTACAGACTCTGGTAAGTCATTTACATATACAAGGAACAAAAGTGGCCCTAAAACTGAACCCTGTGGAACTCCACTACTAACTCTTCTCCATTCAGACACTGAGTGTCTTACTCTAACCCTCTGTTCCCTTCCTTCTAAGTAAGTTTTTATCCATTCCAAAACATTTCCACCTATTCTAGCCATTGATTGCAGCTTCCTAATAAGTCTCCCATGTGGAACAGTGTCAAACGCTTTCTGGAAGTCTAGGAATATGCAATCTGCCCAGCCCTCTCTTTCCTGTAAGATTGGCTTACCTCATCATAAAATTCTAATAAGTTTGTTACTGTTGATCTACCTTCTCTGAAGCCATGTTGCCTCACTGACAAAAAGTTGAAGGTGTGTGTGTGTGTGTGTGTGTGTGTGTGTGTGTGTGTGTGTGTGTGATTACCTAATTGTGATTACCTAATTGTGTTTACGGGAAAGAGCCCAAAGCTCGTATCTTCCCGTCTCCTGATCGGTTCCATTTTTAGACTTAGTGATACTTATCATACCTGTCCTTAAAACTATGGATTGAGGTAGCATTAACTACCTCCTCGCTTAGCGAATTCCAATTATCAACTACTCTTACACTGAAAAAGTATTTCCTTACATCCTGCAAACAAGTTTTCTTCCGAAGCTTCAAACTATGACCTCTAGTTCTAGAGCCAGCCATATCGAAATATCGATCCCTATCCACTCTATCATAACCATGAAGGAATTTAAAGACTGTCACCATATACCCCCTTACTCTTCTAGCTTCGAGTGATGGCAAGTCTAATTCCCTCAGCCTCTCATCATAACCGAGATTGCGTATTTCTGGCACCAGTTTCGTGGCATGTCTTTGAACTTTTTCAAGCTTAGCTATGTGCTTTTTCAAGTGCGGATTCCAAAAGGGGGCTGCATATTCGAGTTTTGGCCTCACATAGGTTACATAAATATTTCTGAACATTTCCTTGTCCATGTGCCTGAAGGCTACCCTTACATTTGATAAGAATGCATATGCTGCCCTTACTACGCCATTTATATGTATTTCTGGAGACAAATCTGCCAATATGTTTACTCCTAGATCTCTCTCATTTTCTGTCTCCTGAAGTTGTACTCCAGCCACCGAGTAGTCAAGCTTGGGCCTTCTTGCACTTGTACCCATTCTCATTACCTTACATTTTGAGGTATTGAATTTCATTAGCCACTTTTCTGACCACTCATGCAGATTATTTAGATCCTCCTGAAGTTCTCTACCATTGTTCTCGTTTTTTACTTTCTTCACAATCTTTGCATCATCTGCAAACATATTCATGAATGAATTTACAGACTCTGGTAAGTCATTTACATATACAAGGAACAAAAGTGGCCCTAAAACTGAACCCTGTGGAACTCCACTACTAACTCTTCTCCATTCAGACACTGAGTGTCTTACTCTAACCCTCTGTTCCCTTCCTTCTAAGTAAGTTTTTATCCATTCCAAGACATTTCCACCTATTCTAGCCATTGATTGCAGCTTCCTAATAAGTCTCCCATGTGGAACAGTGTCAAACGCTTTCTGGAAGTCTAGGAATATGCAATCTGCCCAGCCCTCTCTTTCCTGTAAGATTTGGCTTACCTCATCATAAAATTCTAATAAGTTTGTTACTGTTGATCTTCCTTCTCTGAAGCCATGTTGCCTCACTGACAAAAAGTTGAAGGATTCCAAGTGAAGAGAGATATGTTTCCTTAGTAGTTTCTCCATAAGTTTGCAAACTATGCTGGTCAAGGAAACTGGTCTATAGTTCAGAGCCGTATCCCTCCTTCCCTTTTTGAAGATAGGTATCACATTTGCTTGTTTCCAGCATCTTGGAATCTCCCCCGACTCCAATGACTCCTTAAATATGATACTTAGTGCCACTGATATTGTGTTTGCGCATTTTTTAAGCACATGAGGGGATATGTCATCAGGACCTGTAGCTTTATGAACATCTAAATCCATCAGCGCTTTGCATACCTCTGTGGCTGTAAGGTTGATGTTCTCTAATACCGGCCCTTGAGCTTCTATCACTGCAATCTGAGGGGGTGGGGTATTTTCTACTGTAAATACTGACTGAAACTCCTTGTTCAATTCTTTGCAGATCTCTTCGTCCGTCTCAGTGATGCTTCCATCCGCTCTCTTTAGCCTTAAAACCTGTTCTTTTACCTTCAGTTTTCCTCTGATAAAGCTGTGGAAAAGCTTGGGATTTTCTTTAGCCTTCCTGGTGATGTCCCTCTCATAATCTTTCTCTGCCTCTCTCCTTTTACTTAGGTAGTCATTTCTTGCTCTTTTGTAGGTTTGCCAGGCATTTATGTTTTTTCTCCTCCTATACCTTTTCCAGCATTTGTCTCTCCACTCCTTAGCTCTTTTACACCCATTATCGAACCATTTCTCTCTGGCATGAATTACACCTACTTTGGTGACAGGTATGCAGCAATCTACTATCTTCCCATATTTCTCACAAAAGATGTCATACATTTCTTGTACAGATTTGTTGTAAAATAAGGTTCTCCAGTCAATAACTGCAAAAAGCTCATTCATTTTGATGTAATCTCCTTTCGGATAGTTCCTCCTCATGTCCTCAGTGCCTCTACTCTCAGGAAGAATGTCTTCAATGATATACTCCATCAACAACACACAGTGGTCACTCTTTCCAATTGGTGGTTCATACTCAATATTTTCAATATCCAACACATTATCTGTGAACACCAGATCAAGTAGTGATGGCTCATCCCCACCCCCTGGCTCTTGTTGGTTCCATTACATGTTGGTGTAGGAAATTCCCTTGTACGCAATCTAGGAATCTTGCCCCAAAGGAGTCCTCACCACTGTGTGGGTCAAGATTTATCCAATCTATCTCTTTATGATTAAAGTCTCCCATAATCAAAATCCTACATTTTTTCTCCCGCGCCATGTTAACAACTGAGTTTATGACTTCAATCGTACCTATATGACTTTCCTCATAAATTTCAAGCCTATTTTGGTTCCTTGGTGGGTTGTATACAACAGTTATTATAATGCTCTCTGACCCAGTATTTATGCGAGCAACAAGAAATTCCCTGAACTCACTTTCTATAGCCAAGTTTATCTCTTCAACTTGAATCCTCTCACTTATGAGCAGTGCTATCCCTCCACCAGTCCTCTCAGATCTTTCGACCCTTAGTATTCTGAAGCCCTTAGGAAAAACTGTGACACTGTTTATGTCCTCACTCAACTTAGTCTCTGTAATTGCTACTATATCTGCCTTACTGTTGTGAATCCTATCTTTTAATTCTACTGCCTTACCAGCTAATCCATCAGCATTTGTGATTACCTAATTGTGTTTACGGAAAAGAGCCCAAAGCTCGTATCTTCCCGTGGTCGGTTCCATTTTGTACTTAGTGATACTTATCATACCTGTCCTTAAAACTATTGATTGAGATAGCATTAACTACCTCCTCGCTTAGCCAATTCCAATTATAAACTACTCTTACACTGAAAAAGGATCTCCTTACATCCTGCAAAGAAGTTTTCTTACGAAGCTTCAAACTATGACCTCTAGTTCTAGAGCCTGTGTGTGTATTTTAACAGTTTTTTTTATCATATGTGTAGATCATGTAAAAGGAGTTAAAAAATAAATAAATAAGTGAAAAAATAGTTTAATAAAGAGATAAATATATTTCCCCCAAAACAATCTGACACCATTGTTGTTAAAGACGTATTTTTTTTTTTTTAATGATTGTGACACCAGGACGGGCCAAAATATAAAATTATAAAATAAAACAGCCCTCATCGGGCCTGGGCACGAAGAATACATAAAGAGAAACAGAGATGGAGAGTGTAATGACTTGTCAGATGTGAATGGATAAAAGATGTGTGATGAATATCCAAGAATATTCAGTGTAGCTGTAGGCATAGAAAAAGAATACAGTCTTCAAAAGATATTCTCCCAGTTCAAGCTTAGACTAGCTTCTGCCATAATATCTTCAACTCAAGGACTCAATTGCATTTAAGTTTGGCCATATGACATCATGAATATAAAGAAACTGGTTCTTGCATATGTAGCAAATAAATTTTAAATGAAACTTTGATCAAATGAATTTCGTCAATGTATTTGCTTTTCCATTGCATAGAGCAATGATGGTTGCACCAGTTCATTTTCTAAACCAATAACAAAGTTTTATTCCAGCTGATACGGTTAATACCTTAGGATTTATGCAAAAAAAATGATTTTTTTTTATATGAAATTCCTTTTTTGTCAAGGATTTCACGTGTTTATAGCATACGTAATATTGTTGAAGTATTTTGGATAATATATAGAAAGAGTATATTTTACATATAAGTAGAAGCTCTAACTTTGCCAAAATGTGTACAGGTATTATGATAAAGTACAATGAAAAAAAAAAACATAAAAAGCAAATAAAACATGAACAAGCAAAGAAACAAACAAACAACATGAACGAACAAAAATAATATAACAAACAGATGCATTAGTGATCTATATTCAAGAACTTATGTAAAACGATAGTATGACCTTATTAACTCTGAATACAAAAGAGAGAGAGAGAGAGAGAGAGAGAGAGAGAAAGAGAGAGAGAGAGAGAGAGAGAGAGAGAGAGAGAGAGAGAGAGAGAGAGAGAGAGAGAGAGAGAGAATAAAACTACGTATTATGTTTCTTCTTTATTCATCTACATATACAAATATGGTGGATTATATATATAAACAAGAGTTGTACGTTGGTTTTCTCATATATATATATATATATATATATATATATATATATATATATATATATATATATATATATATATATTCCCTGCATAAAGTATATCAAATTCAATTATACATTCAGAGTATATACATGAAACTATTCCTTATATGCAATTATGAAAAGCCATCACTTATATTAAAGCTATGTTCTATATTTGGTATCTACATCTGACATACCTTATATAGATATATATATATATATATATATATATATATATATATATATATATATATATATATATATATATATATATTATATATATGTATATATATATATATATATATATATATATATATATATATATATATATATATATATATATATATATGAATCATATTTTACCCCTGACTGGGACTCGAACCTAAGACACAAAATTACTATGTCATTGCGCTATCAACTACACCAATGAAGCTCTAAAAGAGAAACAAACCTTACAGTTTAACTGCTATACTAGGAATGAACGCATTCTATCTGAATGCTTTTTTTTTTCAGATTGCAGCTTCTCCTAGCCTCACTCGTAGTTTCGTTTTTCACATTTAATTCAAATCCCAGCTATATGTTTTCACATATGTTGATGTGTTTATTGATCAATATTAAAATCTATAGAGCTGGGATTTGAATTAAATGTAATAAAAATTAAACCACGAGTGAGGTTAGGAGAAGCTGCTATATGAACAAATAGGTAATCAGATAGACTGCGTTCATTCCTAGTATAGCAGTTAAGATGTAAGGTTTGTTTCTCTTTTAGACCTTCAGTGGTGTAGATGATTGCGCTTTGGCACAGTAATTATGTCTTAGGTTCGATTCCCGGTCAGGGGTAAGCTATGATTCATATATTTACATATGTTAATGTGTTTATTTTATTATATATATATATATATATATATATATATATATATATATATATATATATATATATATATATATATATATATATATATATATATATATATAAGAATTTTCAAATGTACATAATTTTATTATTAAATTGATAACTACATATCAAGATGAACATCTTAAGCCGTTCCTCTCTCTCTATGGAATACAATAACTAACGTTTCCACTAAAAGTGAAAAAATCTGCCTTTGTATTATTTATATTTTCCTCTTGGCAACATCGTTGAATACCAACGTCAATAGTTTCATTCAGCTCTGTAGTGGAATTAAACTCCTTTTCCGCTACCAAGGTAAAGATATAAAAAATAAAGTTTAGATTTTTAGGAAGTGGAAACATTTATCTAAGAACAGTTAGAACAGGCTGAGGCCTCCTCTCTGTATTGTTCGAAAACAGTAACTTATACTGAAATGTTTACTACTCGATGTCTTCATCTGAGGGAAAAACGGCGACTGGTGATATTCATGCGGGTAACCCCAATCTCTCGCAAGATTGGAGAAAATGTCTCCCTGAAAAACAGAAAAAGATTTTTCCATTGTGAATGTATTACTGAAATATAAATACATTTTCTAGTACAAGAATAAATTTTTTTGAAATATGTAACTTTTCTTAGCGTGACTACTTAAATGAATAATACAGATCTTTTTTTTTTCTGTTAGCATCTAACAGAAAAATTAATACCTTATTTAGGTTAAGAAAATAACTGAAATGTAAAGAAAGCTGAACTAATTACAGCAAATTGTTGTTTATAAACAGCAATGCTTTATGGAGACGTACTTTTTGATGCACTTCTAAGCTAAGAGTATAATATAAGAGAAACATATACGTTGGTATCTATCTAGGTATAGTATAAAATTAAATAAACAGATATA
>JAXCGZ010007979.1:37500-62500 GCA_037179515.1 Halocaridina rubra | reverse complement strand
CCAAGTTACTACAGCAGATAGAATTCTGCATATCATATCTGAACCAGTATATGGAAGCACTTCGCTAGTCGTTCTTCAATCAACTTGTTGCAATTGTATGTTTAGATTAAGTATATATATTCACATTGAATCTGTGAAGTTAAAAATCCTGCTATGCACGAAAATCGTTTCTGAGCATCAGAGGCATTAAAGTAGCATTCTCTCAAGGTACAGATTCATGATGCCTTAACCAACTGAACTACTAAAACAGATAAAAATCTGCATATCACATCCCTGCCAGCATATGCAAGCATATCTCCAAGGTTCTTATATCAACCTGTTACAGTTGATCTGCCACTTCCTCGCTCAACATATAGTAACTCCATTCAGTTGATGAAATTTGAGTACTGTTACAACCATTAGTGACATATAAGAAGATTAGACAGTGTACCACTTTGCCTTTGTCATTGTATTATTATGTAACACTGTCACTAATTACAGCCATATGAAGACAATTGGACAGTATAAACAGGTTGATATAACAACGACGGGTGAAATGCTTGCATATGCTCTCTAGCCAATTATATGCAGATTCTTATCTACTGTAGTAGCATGGTCAATTAAGGAGGCATATCTGTAACTTGTGACACGAGTTCGGTTACTCTGAGGTACAAATTCTTTTTCATTTAATGGTAGCTTTTAAGCATAGCAGTTTCATTGTGAATATGTTTGCTTAAACTTTATGTACAACAAGGCAGAATGCAGAAGGAGACTAACTGGTGGAAGTAAAAGGGAAGGTAGTCTATAGTGGAATGAGCAGATGATTGCAGTAGTGGATGAAAATAAATAGGCATTTGAGGTATGGCTGTAGGTAGGTAATGTAGAGGCATATGAGAGGTATTGTGCAAAGAAGAGGTCAGTGCAGCGAGTGGTGAGGGAAGCAAAGACAGAAGTGGGTGTGAGGTGGAGTAGAAACCTGTCTGAAAATTTTGAAAGGAATAAAATGTTATTTGGAATTTTGGAAGGAAGTGAAAAGAGTGAGGAAAGGTGAGTCTGGTAAGAAGGAGAGGGTGAAAGGAGCAGATTGGCAATTGATAATAGATAAAATAAAGTTGAGAGAGAGATGGGCTGAATATATCAGGGAACTGCTGAATAAAGATGATAGAGATGCAGAGATTATGGCTGTGGGGAATGAATGGAAAATACCAATGTTAGGAGATGGGGAATAATAGAGAAATAACAAAATCAGATGTACATTTGGTATTGAGAGCAATGAAGGCAAATAAAGCACACTTCTCGACTTCTTCCTTGAAACATCCAAATTCTTCTTCCACTCCTTTCTCCACTTTCTCTTTCATTACACTCCACACATTCCTAAGCCAAGCTTCTTGCGCAGTCTTTCTCTTCCTTATTTAATTCATTCACTTTTAGCACCCTCTTCCTCTCTCACTTCTCTTTTTCCACTTTTCTCCCTCTCTCACTCTACATTCCACTAGACAGTAATTAGATACTCCACCCCTAGCTCCTCTCAGTACATTCACATCCAATACTCTTCCAAGCACCCTCCTGTCCACCACAACATAATCCATTAATGATATGTTAACTACTCTACCAATTATCTACTCTGACCCACGTGTACTTGTGCACTTCCTTCTTTTTAAATACAGTATTAGCAATCAACATCTCTCTTTCTCAGTGCACATTTCTATAATTTTCTCTCCACTCTCATTCCTTCCAGATAATCCATACTTCCCAATTACACCATCCACTGGCTCATTCTCTGCTCTAACATTCAAATGTCCCATCAACACCGCATTCACATTCATTCCCACGTCTTCCACACACTAGTTTAATTTCATCCAAAATTCTTCTCTTTCTTCCTCACTTCTTTCACTGTTTTGGCCATATGACATTACAAACGCTAAACCTCGCCTCCCAGTCTCATTATAGCCACTATTATTCGTGATGGTACTTCCTTCCGCTCCATTACACATTTATCTCTTCACTTTCCAGCAGAACCACTCACTCTAATCTTCTCCCTCTCTCAACTCCAAACACTCCACCTATCACACTCCTAAATATCACCTCACCGTTCTCTTTTTTCACAGATTTAGGGAGCTACAATGACTTAAAATAAAAGACCAATTTAAAATCCACGTGGTGAAACTTAAGTTGATAAAAGTTGTCATACCTGAATGGCTCATCCAGATTAATACCGCTAGCAGTTCAGAGGAGAGAAATACTCGATAATCACAAGATCTCATGATATATATATATATATATATATATATATATATATATATATATATATATATATATATATATATATATATATATATATATATATATATATATATATATATATATATATGTATATATATATATATATATATATATATATATATATATATATATATATATATATATATATATATATATATATATATATATATATATATATATATATATATATATATATATATGTATGTATGTATGTATGTATGTATGTATGTATGTATGTATGTATGTATGTATGTATGTATGTATGTATGTATGTATGTATGTATGTATGTATGTATGTATGTATGTATGTATGTATGTATGTATATATATATATATATATATATATATATATATATATATATATATATATATATATATATATATATATATATATATATATATATATATATATATATATATATATATATGTATGTATGTATGTATGTATGTATGTATGTATGTATGTATGTATGTACGTACGTATGTATGTATGTATATATATATATATATATATATATATATATATATATATATATATATATATATATATATATATATATATATATATATATACAAATAAATTTTTTGTTTATTGTTTTAGTTTTTTATTGTTTTTGAGTATTTATTCTATCACATCACATAATTTGATATATCCCCTGTTTATAAAACAAATTCTCTTTCCAGTGAGCATTTTATTTATTTATATTATATGCTTTTACATTCATATATTTTTTTATAAGCTGTATTTTACTCCATGCATGAATAGCAATAATACGGCAACTATTCAAAATAAATTTCCTCTCTGGAATGTTTTATTTAATTATTTATCAGTTTATTAATTTATTTATTTCTTTGTTGGTTAAATTGATACTCATTCATTTCTTTCTTTCTTTCTTTCTCTCTATCTATCCTTCTTTCTTTCTTTCTTTCTTTCTTTCTGCCTCTCTTTCTTTTTTCTTTCTTCCTTTTAATTTATATTTATTCATTTATTTGTTTCTGTACTTATCTATTTGTTCATTTATTTAATTGAATATTTACGTACTTATGTATATGTTGTAACATCGGATAATTTGCAGTATGTCTCATATTAAATACAAAAAAATAAATGAATTAATATTATTATTTCCTTTGTGCATTCACTTGTTTTGCTATTTTATAATGGACTGCAGATTTATGCAATAAAAATGTTTCATGTACAGAGAAATATTTCATGAGTAAACTAGGGTTTGGGGATATCTCAAGTGACATTTTTTATATACTCGTGTATTCCACAGCAGTTTATGATGGACGTTTTTCATTCACTGTGCAAACTTTTCCTCTGTTGACAGATTTCCAGGTGTCTGGCCTTGCTAAATGTCATTTCATATACTGAAGTACATACACAGGCATACATACACACGTCATCTTCATCCACATCATCATCATCATCAACAGAATTATCATTTCTACTTCATATAACATCTCTTCATTTTTCCTCTGACTTTTCTTCACAACCTTCATCTGCTACTTGTAATCAGTCTCACATCACTTTTTCTCCTACTCTCATCTCCAATTTGCAAAGGGTATCTGAGTGAGGCACCCATAATTGAGTTGAATATAATGGTCTCAAGACATAGTTTCTGGCGATCTCGTTATCTTCTTCTCCTCCTGATAGCCCTATTGTCTTCAAAACTAACGAAGTTTAACCTCTTAATTCTGTTAACATATTAGGAATCCAGTTAGCCTTTTACTTGGCATGGAGGAATCACATAATTCAAATTCTAAATCTGCATTCGAAAACTTCGGGATTCGGTTTAGTTTTTATCATTACTTTTCCTCTTTACAGTTACTTAAACTCTATAAAGGTCTATCCGTCCCTGCTTAGAATACTGCTCATACATCTGAGGTGCTTCCCCATATACTAATTTCCTTGATAGGGTTGAATCTAAGGCAGTCACACTCATTAATGACCCTTCTTTTACTTTTAATCTGGATTCTCTTTCTCTTCGTCGCAAGGTATCATCCCTTTCTCTATTTCTGTCACTACTGTATCCATCGCTGCTCTGGTGAGTTGGCTAGTTGCATCCCTCCTCCACTTCTCAGGCCATGTAACACTTGCCAAGCGGCAAGTACTGTGTGGAGATTTGTAGTTTTCGGATTGGTTGATGCAGCGACTGCTTCCTCCCATCTACCTCCAGACTCTGGAACTCTCTTCCTTCTTTTGTATTTCCTAATTTTTATGATCTACCATCTTTCAAAAACAGATCTATCTTCATCTCATATCTCCAGGTCCTCAGTACCTTGACTGTTCGCTCAGTCTGTCCACTTCCTATTGTGTATCACTACCTCATCTCGGCCTTGTCTTTAAGCTTTTACTTATTCTTCGTCTTTATGATTTCTTCGTGCCCAGAACATTATTGATGAGAGCAAGTTTCTTGCCTGTCCCGGTGTCACTATCTATCTATCTATCTTGGCTGTCTCCCCCAAATGGGGGGTAGCCGACTTAAAAAAATGAAGCAATAAGGGTATTACTTGGCTCTATGGTGCAATGACGAGGGAGCTAGCGACCGTTCAGATGGTGCTGCTGGAGTGCCACAGCTCATCCTCCCGGCTCTTCCACAACCTGTGTCGCTTCATAAATGCCAACTCCCCTACTGCCCCTACCACAGGGCTACCTCTGTAAGATGCAGCCCCGTGGTAACAGCAGATGCCCATCAGAACTGCGTCACAGTCGCTCGCCACTCATTCCAATTCCAAGCACGCTCACTTGCTTCCCTCATATCCATCCTCCTATCATTCAGGGCTCCCCTTACTCCATCCATCCACTCAAACCTAGGCCTCCCTCTAGCATTTCTCCCATCAACTCTCGCATTCATCACCTTTTTCAGCAGTCTTTTGTCATCCATCCTTTCCACATGGCCAATCCATCTCAGAACATTCATATCTACTCTGGCTGCAAATTATCTTCTCGCACCTGTTCTAGCTCTCACCACTTCATTCATAACCCTATCCAACCGAGATACACCAATCATACTCCTAAGGCATTTCATCTCAAACACATTTAGTTTCTGTCTCTCACTAACTTTCATACTCCATAACTCTGATCCATACATCACAGTTGGCACAACCACTTTCTCATACAAAACTTTCTTAACATTCATTTCCAACCCTCTATTCTTCATCATTCCTTTCCCAATACTTTACATCCTTCATTCACTCCGTGACACACATCTGCTTCCACTCCACCATTTGCAGCTATTACCGAGCCTAAATACTCATATAAAAAACAGAATGCATTTAGGATATTGATAAAATTCAGAATGTGTCACCGAATTTATGAAGTGACAGCTGTGATTTGATGATGGAGTATGGAAATAAGAAATAAGTGACGAAAGACTATCGACAGGGAGTTTGCAATAGATTCAACGATCATTTTACAGGCTACGATTAGGGGATCTTTGATCACAGGATATTTGTACAGCAGATGTACTAAATCTCTAGTGAGGGGGGATATTTAGCTTTTGTATAACTCCTAACTGAATAGGAATTATTATGGGCAAAGAGAAGTGGTTCAGTAGCAAATTTAAGAGTGTAAAGGAGAGAGGAGACGAAAGCTGGAATGAATATAGGAGAAAGAATACTATTTGGTTTGCAAAAGCATGGAACAGTAAGAAATGAGTCCTTATGTATGAGAAGAGAGGCACATAAGGCAAGTGAAAGAGAGAATGCGAAAGATGCTAAGGGAAATAAAGGACCTCTTCCACGGGCCCTGTCAGAGTGAAGATTAATGGTCAAAGAACAAATGTATAGTTGAAAAAAGCAGTGTGAAGCACCACTGAAGTATATGAATATATTTTTGAAGAATTATCCTAGGAGTTTCAGTCAGTATTTATAATGAAGATTGCTTTCTCCCCCAACCATATTGTAAATATGAGAGAACAGGAACCAGTACTAGAGAATTATTTTTTTCAGCTACAGAGGCATTAATGTCATTAGTGGAATATAGATACCCCTAAAGTAATTATATACTCTTATGTACTTAAGAGATGAACTGCACCCCAGTCTGTAGTACTTTGAATAATATTTGGAAAACAGTGAACTCTGAGAAGATTAAAAGATGCTAGATACAAGCGAACGTGTTGCATATCTTCAGAATGGAATACAGACACAGCTATACTATACATCTTTTCCAGTAACTAGCATAATTAGTTAGTTAATGAAAGGATTTGGAATTACTACCATTCGAATCTAGCTGAAAAAGAGCAGGGAAGTGGTTACGGTTATAGGTATTAGATTCTTCCAAAATTTTGACAGAGTGGATAGGAGTAATGTTTTAATATAGATGGCTCAAGAACTATAAGTAATACTTTGGAAGCTTCATGGGGAAACATTATTGCATGACGTAAGGTAGTACTCTTCTGGTGTAAGAATAATTGATAATTGGAGTTTGTAAAACGAAGAAATTAGGAATGCCAGAAAAATAAAAGTAACCGAGCATTGGGCTCTTTCCAATGTTGAAAGATACACACACAAACAGGGTAACACTGCTAAAAGTGTGATAAAACATTCTTAGTAAATTGTTGTTATTACCATATAATTGTTATGATGTTGATGTTTCAGACCTACGACCATGAATAATTGATAAGAAAACGTCGCTTCATCAATCTCATCGATATTAGTGTTTAATTTGGGCTCACAGTGGTTTTATAGAGAATACATACATACATACATACATACATACATACATACATACATACATACATACATACATACATACATACATACATACATACATACATACATACATACATACATACACACACTTCATATACATACATACATACATACATACATACATACATACATACATACATACATACATACATACATACATACATACATACATACATACATACATACATCCATACATACATACATACATACATACATACATACATATATACATACGTACATACGTACGCACTCACGTGCGCACGCACATAAATGCATACATACATACTTAAATGCGTACATACATATCTACATACATTCATACCTGCATACATGCATACATGCATATCTACAAACATACATACCTGCATACATACATATATACATTCATAAATACATACATACACTCATATATAAATATATATATATATATATATATATATATATATATATATATATATATATATATATTATATATATATATATATATATATATGCATACATACATACATACATACATACATACATAAATACATACATACAAATAATGCAAATTACCAGATCATTTCATATTGGATTAATGCAATGGTAATTAATCAATTTGAAATGCAAAAGAGCTTATCATAAATTGATAATTGCATAATTGTCTCTGCAAATCAGTTTTTCCTCTCTCTCCCTTTCTGATACCAATCACTAAACTGATCTGGATTTGATACCAGGACTGTCTTTAGCTGCCTTATGCCTCAGTTGCTGGATTTCATAAATTAAAGACCAGCTATAAAGTGGAAACACTGTGGTTAGTAATTAAATTACTCGTAAGAGGTATTTGCGATAAGATTGTTTTTACTTTCATTACTTGATCACAACAATAGCGACTTTTCTCTTGACCCATGAGGAAGGATACATATTCAGTCTATGTGACATATATATAACGTTTCTCAGAACTATAGAAATAATTACCCTAGGTTATAGAAAACTGAAAGCAGTATTGTCCCAAACAACTCCAGGCGGAGCTTTAATAGAATTTTTATTTATAATGTGAGAAAATATGTACAGGTAAGGATGAAAGACAGACATTTGCATATTCCTCTCCTCAACGTTAATACGAAAAATTATTCACATTTGAACAAGCAAAAACTTATTCTAAATTTAAGGTTGAAATGTTCTTGTATATCATGGAAAAAGTTATTAAAATAAGTTATTGTATAATGCTTGTAATAACATGAAGAGATCAATTAACAACCTGCCTACATTAAGCACGTCGTACAAAAGAATGGGTATAATACATTTTATGTTTGCTATGCATTTTAGCGTTCTAGTACACTACACACAAACACACACACACACACACACACACACACACACACACACACACACACACACACACACACACACACACACACACACACACACACACCCCCACATTGAAGATATTCTTCCTGAGAGTAGAGGCACTGAGGACATGAGGAGGAACTATCCGAAAGGAGATTACATCAAAATGAATGAGCTTTTTGCAGTTATTGACTGGAGAACCTTATTTTACAACAAATCTGTACAAGAAATTTATGACATCTTTTGTGAGAAATATGGGAAGATAGTAGATTGCTGCATACCTGTCACCAAAGTAGGTGTAATTCATGCCAGAGAGAAATGGTTCGATAATGGGTGTAAAAGAGCTAAGGAGTGGAGAGACAAATGCTGGAAAAGGTATAGGAGGAAAAAAAACATAAATGCCTGGCAAACCTACAAAAGAGCAAGAAATGACTACCTAAGTAAAAGGAGAGAGGCAGAGAGAGACTATGAGAGGGACATCACCAGGAAGGCTAAAGTAAATCCCAAGCTTTTCCACAGCTTTATCAGAGGAAAACTGAAGGTAAAAGAACAGGTATTAAGGCTAAAGAGAGCGGATGGAAGCATCACTGAGACGGATAAAGAGATCTGCAAAGAATTGAACAAGGAGTTTCAGTCAGTATTTACAGTAGAAAATACCCCACCACCTCAGATTGCAGTGATAGAAGCTCAAGGGCCGGTATTAGAGAACATCAACCTTACAACCACAGAGGTATGCAAAGCGCTGATGGATTTAGATGTTCATAAAGCTACAGGTCCTGATGACATATCCCCTCATGTGCTTAAAAAATGCGCAAACACAATATCAGTGGCACTAAGTATCATATTTAAAGAGTCACTGGAGTCGGGGGAGATTCCAAGATGCTGGAAACAAGCAAATGTGATACCTATCTTCAAAAAGGGAAGAAGGGATACGGCTCTGAACTATAGACCAGTTTCCTTGACCAGCATAGTTTGCAAAGTTATGGAGAAACTACTAAGGAAACATATCTCTCTTCACTTGGAATCCTTCAACTTTTTGTCAGTGAGGCAACATGGTTTCAGAGAAGGAAGATCAACAGTAACAAACTTATTAGAATTTTATGATGAGGTAAGCCAAATCTTACAGGAAAGAGAGGGCTGGGCAGATTGCATATTCCTAGACTTCCAGAAAGCGTTTGACACTGTTCCACATGGGAGACTTATTAGGAAGCTGCAATCAATGGTTAGAATAGGTGGAAATGTTTTGGAATGAATAAAAACTTACTTAGAAGGAAGGGAACAGAGGGTTAGAGTAAGACACCCAGTGTCTGAATGGAGAAGAGTTAGTAGTGGAGTTCCACAGGGTTCAGTTTTAGGGCCACTTTTGTTCCTTGTATATGTAAATGACCTACCAGAGTCTGTAAATTCATTCATGAATATGTTTGCAGATGATGCAAAGATTGTGAAGAAAGTAAAAAACAGAAACAATGGTAGAGAACTTCAGGAGGATCTAAATAATCTGCATGAGTGGTCAGAAAAGTGGCTAATGAAATTCAATACTTCAAAATGTAAGGTAATGAGAATGGGTACAAGTGCAAGAAGGCCCAAGCTTGACTTCTCGGTGGCTGGAGTACAACTTCAAGAGACAGAAAATGAGAGAGATCTAGGAGTAAACATTTTGGTAGATTTGTCTCCAGAAATACATATAAATGGCATAGTAAGGGCAGCATATGCATTCTTATCAAATGTAAGGGTAGCCTTCAGGCACATGGACAAGGAAATGTTCAGAAATATTTATGTAACCTATGTGAGGCCAAAACTCGAATATGCAGCCCCCTTTTGGAATGCGCACTTGAAAAAGCACATAGGTAAGCTTGAAAAAGTTCATAGACATGCCACGAAACTGGTGCCAGAAATACGCAATCTCAGTTATGATGAGAGGCTGAGGGAATTAGACTTACCATCACTCGAAGCTAGAAGAGTGAGGGGGGATATGGTGACAGTCTTTAAATTCCTTCATGGTTATGATAGAGTGGATAGGGATCGATATTTTGATATGGCTGGCTCTAGAACTAGAGGTCATAGTTTGAAGGTTCGTAAGAAAACTTCTGCAGGATGTAAGGAAATACTTTTTCAGTGTAAGAGTAGTTGATAATTGGAATTGGCTAAGCGAGGAGGTAGTTAATGCTATCTCATTCCATAGTTTTAAGGACAGGTATGATAAGTATCACTAAGTATAAAATGGAACCGATCAGGAGACGGGAAGATACGAGCTTTGGGCTCTTTCCCGTAAACACAATTAGGTAATCACAATTAGGTAATCTCACACACACACACACACACACACACACACACACACACACACACACACACACTCACACACACACACGCACACACGCACACACACCCACTTGGAATCCTTCAACTTTTTGTCAGTGAGGCAACATGGCTTCAGAGAAGGAAGATCAACAGTAACAAACTTATTAGAATTTTACGATGAGGTAAGCCAAATCTTACAGGAAAGAGAGGGCTGGGCAGATTGCATATTCCTAGACTTCCAGAAAGCATTTGACACTTTTCCACATGGGAGACTTATTAGGAAGCTGCAATCAATGGCTAGAATAGGTGGAAATGTCTTGGAATGGATAAAAACTTACTTAGAAGGAAGGGAACAGAGGGTTAGAGTAAGACACTCAGTGTCTGAATGGAGAAGAGTTAGTAGTGGAGTTCCACAGGGTTCAGTTTTAGGGCCACTTTTGTTCCTTGTATATGTAAATGACCTACCAGAGTCTGTAAATTCATTCATGAATATGTTTGCAGATGATGCAAAGATTGTGAAGAAAGTAAAAAACGAGAACAATGGTAGAGAACTTCAGGAGGATCTAAATAATCTGCATGAGTGGTCAGAAAAGTGGCTAATGAAATTCAATACCTCAAAATGTAAGGTAATGAGAATGGGTACAAGTGCAAGAAGGCCCAAGCTTGACTACTCGGTGGCTGGAGTACAACTTCAAGAGACAGAAAATGAGAGAGATCTAGGAGTAAACATACTGGCAGATTTGTCTCCAGAAATACATATAAATGGCGTAGTAAGGGCAGCATATGCATTCTTATCAAAAGGGTAGCCTTCAGGCACATGGACAAGGAAATGTTCAGAAATATTTATGTAACCTATGTGAGGCCAAAACTCGAATATGCAGCCCCCTTTTGGAATCCGCACTTGAAAAAGCACATAGCTAAGCTTGAAAAAGTTCAAAGACATGCCACGAAACTGGTGCCAGAAATGCGCAATCTCGGTTATGATGAGAGGCTGAGGGAATTAGACTTGCCATCACTCGAAGCTAGAAGAGTAAGGGGGGATATGGTGACAGTCTTTAAATTCCTTCATGGTTGTGATAGAGTGGATAGGGATCGATATTTTGATATGGCTGGCTCTAGAACTAGAGGTCATAGTTTGAAGCTTCGTAAGAAAACTTCTTTGCAGGATGTAAGGAAATACTTTTTCAGTGTAAGAGTAGTTGATAATTGGAATTCGCTAAGCGAGGAGGTAGTTAATGCTATCTCAATCCATAGTTTTAAGGACAGGTATGATAAGTATCACTAAGTCTAAAAATGGAACCGATCAGGAGACGGGAAGATACGAGCTTTGGGCTCTTTCCCGTAAACACAATTAGGTAATCAATTAGGTAATCACACACACTCACTCACACAAACTTACTTCTAACCTGGATTCTCTCTCTCTTCGCCGTAAGGTATCTTCCCTTTCGCTTTTCTATTGCTACTACTTCCATCGCTGCTCTGATGAGTTGGCGAGTTGCATCCCTCCTCCACTGCCGAGGCCGCGTAACACTCGCCAAACGGCCTCATCTCACAGGTACTGTGTGGAGATTTGTAGCTCGCGGATTGGTCGGTGCAGCGACTGCTTCTTCCCATCTACCTCCAGACTCTGGAACTCTCTTCCTCCTTCTGTCTTTCCTAATTCTTATGACCTTTCATCCTTCAAAAAGCAGATCTATCGTCATCTCAGAGCCTAGTCCTCCATATCTCTGGGTCCTCTTTACTTTGACTGTTTTTTCTGTCTGTCGTTTTCCTTTGTGTGACATTACCTCATCTCTGCCTTGCCCTTAACTTTTTCTTTTCCTTCGTCTTGGTATTTTCTCGTGCCCGGGCCTTTGTTGATGAGGGCAGTTTCTGCCTATCCCGGTGTCACACTCTTAAAAAAAAAAAAAAAAACCTATGTATGTATGTATGTATGTATGTATGTATGTATGTATGTATGTATGTATGTATGTATGTATGTATGTGATTACCTAATTGTTTACCTAATTGTGTTTACGGGAAAGAGCCCAAAGCTCGTATCTTCCCGTCTCCTGATCGGTTCCATTTTATACTTAGTGATACTTATCATACCTGTCCTTAAAACTATGGATTGAGATAGCATTAACTACCTCCTCGCTTAGCGAATTCCAATTATGTATGTATGTATGGGAGGGCACCCAAAATTTAGTTCAATTTAATGTCTCCAAGACTCAGTTTCTGGCTATCTCTTTTTCTTTTTCTCCTCTTGATATCTCAATTGTCTACTTAGCTAACGAAATTTACCCTCATAATTCTATCAACATATTGGGAAACCATATAGTCTCTAACTTATCTTGGAGGAATCTCAAAATCCAAATATATAATCCAACTAAATGGGTATAATGTATTTTATGTTTGCTATACATTTTAGTGTTTTAGTACAGTACACACACACACACACACACACACACACACACACACACACACACACACACACACACACACACACACACACACACACACACACAAATTTGCACATGTAAGTATGTATGAATGTATGTATGTATGTATGTATGTATGTGATTACTTAATTGTGATTATCTAATTGTGTTTACGGGAAAGAGCCCAAAGCTCATATCTTCCCGTCTCCTGATCGGTTCCATTTTATACTTAGTGATACTTATCATACCTGTCCCTAAAACTATGGATTGAGATAGCATTAACTACCTCCTCGCTTAGCCAATTCCAATTATCAACTACTCTTACACTGAAAAAGTATTTCATTACATCCTGCAAAGAAGTTTTCTTACGAACCTTCAAACTATGACCTCTAGTTCTAGAGCCAGCCATATCAAAATAGCGATCCCTATCCACTCTATCATAACCATGAAGGAATTTAAAGACTGTCACCATATCCCCCCTCACTCTTCTAGCTTCGAGTGATGGTATGTATGTATGTATGTATGTATGTATGTATGTATGTATGTATGTATGTATGTATGTATGTATGTATGTATGTATGTATGTATGCATGTATGTGTGTATGTATGTATGTATGTATTTTTTGTATATATACATGGTTGTATTCTGAGTATTTCACTACCATGTGGTACAGCGTGCAGGACAGACATCTTTTACTTTAGAGAATGTTCATTGATGACTAAATGAAAACGAACGTGATCCAGGATACCAGATATTTTTGGAGGCAACCGTCCTAGCCCTTGGTTGATAAGGGAGTCCGTGACGTAAAACCGGAACCAAACCGGAACATATTGTGGAGGAGGTGGTTGGTGACCAGGACAGCAGCAACATCACCAACAAGTAAGATGACATACCAGTGAGTATGATAAAATTCTTGAAGGTGCAAAAGTAACTTTGTGTACAATTAGTGATTCTGTTTACTATTAGTGAATCTGTGTACAATTAGTATTTTGGAAGACATTCGACAACGGGTAACCCCCAAAATTTCCAGCTGTGTCTTTCCCATGGGAGGGGAGGAAGGGGATTTCGATGAAGAGTATTGCAATCAGACAGCTTGAGCATGCATTCAATAAGCTTATGAACATGGTCGCACATTTGACTGAAAAAATACAAATATGGAAAGAGAATCTAAAGAGAAGACTGATGGTAAAGAGATGGGAAAATAATATGCTCAGAGATAATACAGAAAGTCTGAAGGAGATAAATATATACAAGAGGAGGAAAGAAAAGATATAGGAGAATAATTAAAAATTTGAATATGAAGAAAAAGATCTTGCAATGAAAATTTCCTGACAAGTGGATTATAACAAAAAGTTGGGTGAAAGCATAAAAGAATTGAAAGAAAGTATATAACTATCCTTTGAGAGATGAAATAACGGCTTGGAATTTTTAAATAGAGGAAAATATTGAACAATATTTAGGAAATTTTCAAGGATCGAATGCAAACCATGAAAGTATTACAAGATCATTTGCAAATGTGGTTAATAGAAAAATGGCAAAAGAAGAGGCAGTAAATGGGGTGGTACTGGAAAATGGAAGCAGTAATAGAAAAAATGAAACACATTGTGATTGAATAAGTAAGCTCTTTGAACAAATGGGCGCTTGAAAAAGAGAAGTTACTGACAGCTTCAGACATATGAATCTAAGGAATCAATAAGGGAGGGGAGACGCAAATATAATAAAGATAGGTTTTTAAAACTGATTAAGAACAATGGAGTGTTATATGTTCCAGCTAATATTGTAAACATTCATAGACTTGGTAATTACACTAGGAATGGAAAACCAAGAATAATGAAGGTAAACACTGAGAGAGAAGAACATATAAGGACTTACTGTTGAGGGAAAAAACCTAAAAGACTGACAGAAAACAGAAATGTTCATTTGATCATGTATAACACAGAAGAGATGGAAAAGCTTAATGTTGGTAACAGGAAGCTGTAAGGTTAAATGAGGGAACAAATGAAGAAGAAAAGATAAATTTTTGTTTTAGGGTTATTACAGTCAAAGGGATGATAAGGAGAATGTCAAGAAACCATGGGACAGAGCCCCACTGATGTTACTCTAGGAAATGCTTATGAGATAGCTGGTAAGGCAGTAGAATTAAAGGATAGGATACATGACTGTAAGACAGATGAAATAGTAGTTACAGAAACAAACTTAAGTGAAGATATAAATGGTGTCACAGTCTTGCCTAATGGTTTCAAAATAAGGATGATGAGAAATCTGAGAAGACTGGTGAAGGGATAGCATTACTTATAAGTGAGAGGTTTCAGGTTGAAGAGGTAAACTTTATTATAGAAAATGAGTTCAAGGAAGTTCTCCTTCCATGCATAAATACGAGTTCAGAGAGTATTAGAATAATAGTAGTATATAATCCAACAATAAATCAGCAAATAAAAAAATATTTATGAGAAAGGTAAAAAGTGTACATAAGAAGTTATAAACTCTGGTGCAAACATCACTAAGAAGAGAAAATGTAGTATATGGATTGAAGAATGTAACCATAAAGAAGTAACTGCTTTGGTCTTGACCCATTCTTAGACTGTGGATATAGAAATTTCCTGCACAAGCACGAACTGGAACCAACAAGGACTAGGGGAAGAGATGAACCATCACTGCTCGACTTATTATTCAAAATAATGCTTTGAATACCAGCAAAATTTATTATGAGACACCGACTGGGACAAATGACCACTGTGTATTGTTGGGGAGGATATAATTGAATATTAGGAAGCAGTAAAATGAGGAAGAAGTATTGAAAAGGAGATTACAATAATATCAACTATCATTTCGTAAATATTGTCTAGGGGACCACATTTAGCAACAAATATATGCAAAAATTTTAAGATGCAATGAGTGTAAGAAAGCGTTAGATGAGGAGAAACAAATGCTGGAGTAGGTATAAGAGGAGACAACTATAAATGCCTGGCAAAAATTATAAATGAGCGATAAATGGTTTTCTAAGTAAAATAAAAAAAGTGGAGAGGGTTAATGAGACAGATATTGCTAGGAAGGCCGAACAAAATTCAATCAATTCAACAGCTTTCTCAGAAAGAAATAAAAGGTCAAAAGAACAAGGTTTTAAGTTGGAGTGGGCAGCTGGAAGCATTACCGAGATAGATGAAAGATCTGCCCAAAAATTAACATAAAATTTCAGTCAGTATTTACAGTAGAACATACTCCACCACCTCTCATTGCATGGATGAGAGATCATGGCTCAGCATTAGAGAATATAGTTTTTTTTTTCATATACAGAGGTATGCAGTGTTAATGGAGTTAGATGCTTATAAAGCTATAGGGTACGATGATATATCCCCTTATGTACTTAAAATATGTGCTAAAGTATGATTGCTAGCGATATTCATTAAATTTGAAGTCACTGAAATCTGGAGAGATTCCAAATGAAGGATAAACATTGCTATAAACAATAGGGCTTTTTCCTTGACTGGTATTGTTTGCGAACTTATGGAGAAACTACTGAGAAAGCACATATCTCGTCACTTGGAGTCCTTCAACTTTTTGTTAGTGCAACAACATGGCTTCAGAGAGGGAAGGTCTATAGAAGCAAGCTTACTAGAACACATATGAAGTGAATCAAATCTTATGTGAAAGAGGGAACTGTGCAGATTTCATATTCTCAGATTTTCAGAAGGAATTTGATACAGTCTTCCATGGGAGACTTATAAAGAGGCTTCATAGAACGGGTAGAATAGATGAAAGTGTCTTGGATTGGATAAAAACTTGCTGAGAGGGAAAAGAACAATGGGTTAGAGTTAGACACTTAGTGTCTGTCTGGAGAAAAGTGGAGCTCCACAGGAATCAACTATAGGCCTGCTTTTGGTCTTTATCTGTATATGACCTACCGGAGTCTGTAAATGCATTTTCAGGTTTGCAAACGACTCAAAGACTATGAAGGAGGTAAAACACGAGAACAATGGTGGAGATATTCAGGGAGGCCTAAATTGTTTTCATGGGTGGTGAGAATAGTGTTTAATGAAAATTTTCACTTCAAAATGTGAATCAGTGAGAATGGACAAGAGTGTAAGAAGGTCCAAGTATGGTTACTCAGTAGCTGGTGCCGAGCTTCAAGAGGCAGAAAGTGATAGAGATATAGGGGTTTACGTATTATCAGATTATCTCAGGAAATATATATAAATTGTATAGTAAAGGCAGTATTTGTTTTCTTAGCAAACATACTGGTGGCCTTCAGGCACATGGACAAGGAAATGTTCAGGAATATTTATGTATCATATGTGAGACTGAACTTAAATATGCAGCATCTTTAAGACACATATACGTAACCTGAAGAAAACTCAGAGACATGTTAAGTTAGTGAGAGTGATTCGCAATCTTATTCATGAGGAAAGGCTGATTGAGTAAAATTGCCATCACTTGAAGCTAGATGGAAAATGGTGGATATGGAGATGGTTTTTTAGCTTCTTTCATCGCTTTGACAATGTGGACAGGAGCTATATTTTATTATCGTTGGCCCTAGATTTGGAGGTGATAGTTTGAAGATTAGCATGAAAACTTTTTTTTTTGCAGGATATAAGGAAGTACCTTTTTATGTTAGGAATAGTAGATAATTAGAATCCGTTAATCGAGGATATAGTGAATTTTTACTGCATTCATAATATTGAGGATAAATATGATAATTGTCAATGAGTAAAGAAATTAAATCAATCAGGAGAAAGGAAGTTTCAAACATAGGACTTTCCCGTGAGCACAATTTAAAGCATCGACCTCTTTCCCGTAAGCAGAGTTATGTATATAAAATTAGGTAATTACACACTCACAAACACGCACACAGTGGCTAGAAAGTATATACTAGGACACCCACACTGACTAGAGAGTACACAAACAAAGTTAAATACAGTGCATGTCTTTATAGAAAGGCTTTGCATTATAATGCATAACTAAGAATTATCATGATAACAGTTTAATTGCTGATATATACACGAATTATTCTAAGGGGAAATGAGCAACAATAAGCAAGCATATAAATATCCTTTTTATGAATGAGACACAGGGACGAGCAAAAATATTGCCCTCATCGGACTGGCTATGAAAAAATCACTTAAACAAAAATGAATTAGAAACTTAAGGACAAGGTACAAATAAGAGAAAGAAAAAATAGGAAGATGCCAAGCTGTAAGAATTGTCGAAGTAATGAAAATCTAGAAATATGGCAAGATTAGGCCCTGAGGTGACTATATATCAGCTTTTTGAAGGAAGAAAGGTCATAATTGTTACGGAAGACAAAAGCAGAAAGAGAGTTCCAGAGTATGATGGTGGATGGGAAGCAGCAGTCAGTGCATCGACTAATCCGAGATCTACTAAATACCACACAGTACCTGTGAGACGGTTTCGCTTGGCGAGTGCTACATGGCCTCACCAGAGGAGGAGGAAAGCAACTTGCCTACTCTTCAAAACTGTGGTGGAAACAGTATCGATTGAAAAGAGAAAGGAATGATTTCTTTCGACAAAGAGAGAGAGAATCCTGATTAGAATTAAGAGAAGTGTTATTAATGAGTCTGATTGCTTTAGATTCATCCCTATCAAAAATATAAATAAAAGAAGAAGCAATCCAAATGTGATAGCAGTATTCTAAGCAAGGAAGAATAAGATTTTCAAAAATTTTCAGTAACTAAAAAGAGGAAATGTAATGAAGAAAATGAAACTGATTCCCCAATTTTTGAAATGCAGATTTAGATATTTAGATCATGCGACTCGTCCAAGACAAGTTAAAAGCTATCTGAAATTTATGTGGTAGTAGAATTGAAAGATTAAATTTCATTGTTTTTGGAGACAATAGGGCTATCAGGAGGCGAAGCAGATAAATAAATAGCCAGGATTTGTGTTTTTGAAGCATTAAATTTAACTAAAATTTGGGTACCCCATTCAACTACTCTCTGTAAATAGGAGTTAAGTGTTGAATATATAGAAATAAAAAACTGAGTACGAGTAGCAAATGAAAGTCTTGAAGAGAAGACAGAGGAAAAAATGAAGAGTAGAATCATCGGCAAAAGCTTGGAAGAAAGAGGAGGAGGATGGGAACTGGAAAAGATTATTGATGAAGAGAAGGAACAAAGTAGGTGAAACACCACTGGTATTGGGAATGAGCTAGATATTGGACAGTCAACAACCGTAGACATAAAACAGTCCGAAAGAAAACTGGAAATCCAAGAACAGAGAGAAGGGGTAATGCCATAAGTAGGATGTTTGTCTAACAGAACCTTGTACCACACCATAAAAGCCTAAGAGATATCAAGGGTGACGGCAAAGGATACCCTATAGTTCTGTAAAGAAGAACTATTGTGATCAGATATAAGCAGGTTAGATTCAAGATATTTCAATATTTGAGAGTTGAGGCAAGTTTCTAAGATTAGCAGAGGTTTGTGCAGAGGTTTCTGCAATAGGTCGGTATCTGGAAGGAGTAGAGAGGTCACTTCTCTTAGGAATGGACCAAACTAAAGTGTCTTTCCAAGATGAAGGATGGATACTATTTGAGAGAATGGGGCAAAATAAAAAATGGTAAAGAACAAGAGCCAGTTTATCTGCAAACTCCTTAATGAACCTTGTAGAGATATTGAGTCCAGTTGCTTTGTTCTTCATCAGAGAGTGAAGATCCTTACAGACTTTGTGTAAAGAAAGAGTACGGGAGGGCATAGGTTAAGGTACCTTGGAATCGCTTACAGAAAAGTTAGCAGAAAAATAAGAGGCAAAGGAAGTTACTTTGTCAGTGGGAGAGCAAGTTCTAGAACCGTCAGGATGAATGAGAGGGGGAAAGCTTTAGATACAGAAAATGTATAAAATGTTTTTGGCTAAGTACCAGAAACATTAATAAGTGGAGGAAGAGGTAAGGACTTCAACTTCCATTCGAAAAATAACGAAGCTTTAGACCTACGAATCTGAGAAGTACAGTAATTCCTAAATGCAATAAGGTGAAGTGAATTACATCAAAAGTAGAGGATTTGTAAGACTGGTTTGCCCGACCCCTGGCCTGAATAGCCATGAAGCAGTTACCGTCAACCCAAGGAGGAAAGAGATTTTGATAGAGAAGAGGATGAATGCTTCCGTTCCTGAGTTTATGATTTCAACATATTTTAAGTCTTCCTGATCAAGGTTGCGGATCCAAAAGCAGCAGTCATCCAATGTAAAATCAGAGATATATGCAAATCAAAACGTTAGGTGATCTCAAAGTGACAACGATGGCTTTGGGTAGGAAGAATTGATGCTGAGGGAGTGAAAATGGAAGTTATCAAGATCAAAGAGCCGTTAGTGTTACTAAGACGAAAAGTACAAAATATGAATAGTTGTAGGATTAGCAGAAAAGAATAGAACAAGATTGTTAGCTACATGGTCAAAATAACCAGAAACCTGTGTAGGATGTTTAATAAGCTAATCCTTGTCTGAAGTGACATAAAAAAGCAATGACCTCACTTCCTCTCACGTCAGTGTGGGAAAAATGAAGCCACTTACTGTGGTCTATATTGAATTTCCGATGTAGAGAGCTTCAACAAGTTGCTAACATAGCCAGAACTCATGGCAAGAGGATAGATATTCAAAGAAGGGCACATTCAGTGGAGTTAGGTGACCAGAATACACTCAACCCTCAAAATCTTTCCTTCTTTTGAATAAAGTTCCTTTGCATCCTTCTTCAGAAACACTTAATAGTGCTGAAGAAAGACTTTGTGTAAATATTTTTACCAGCAAGTACCATATCAATAACACCTCCATTGGATCAAGGTGTGATTAGTGCATGCAAGAGAAAACACCAGGGACAATATTTAAATAAAATAATGGTGGTGGTCAAGGACGACCACATCATAAAAAGGATTACAAGGGAGCAAAACGCTTTATGAAATATAAAAAATTGCAACCTCCTGTCAGCAGTATTCAACTTTGCATGTTTATGGAAGGACCTGAAAATTTCCACATTGGCAAATACCTGAAATAAAAATCTTGAGAACAAAGAACTTGATTATGGCTTCTGCACCTTTGAAGCCATCAACTACTACCATGTGCTATGCGTGCAGGACAGACAGCGTTTACTTTGGAGAATGTTCATGGATGACTTAATGAAAACGAACGTGCTCCAGGATACCAGATATTTTTGGATGCTGATATTATGGCGGAGGTGGTTGGTGATCAGGACAACAGCAACATCACCAACAAGGAAGATAGCATACTAGTGTATATGAAAAAAATATTGAAGGTGCTCAGATGTGTGAGAACTGTACCACAATGCGGGGAAAACGCAGGCAATAAAGAAAACAATGCAAAGCAAAACTGCAATTCGAGAGCAGTTTCAGAGTGGCAAGGAGCTCCAAATATATAGGCCAATGAACCAAGGTGTGTATTACATAGAAAGTAATACAAGGGAACTAAACACTGGCAAATATAAAAAATGACCACCTAATGTCGGCAGTATTCAACTTTACAATTTCATGGAAGAACCAAAAAATGTCAGCACTGTCAAATAGCTAGAAGAAAAACATTGAGGTTGAAAGAACTTGATTATGACTTCTGCGGATTCTTGACTGGTCAATTGTATGCATAGTAAGCAATGTAGGATCCAAGACACTCCCATGTGGCACACCCCTATTGAGTCTCCTACTGATTAATTTGGTTGACATTTATTGATTTGTACCAAGTTCTACCCACCAGAAAGTTTTTAAACCATTCCAGTACTGTGCCATCAGTGCCAATGCTTACTAAGTCATTTATTAATTGGTCATGCTCCACAGTATCAAAATCAGCGCTCAAGTCTAATAGGATCAAAATACCACACTTACCATTATCCAAGCAATTAAGTTTATCGCTTATTATGTTACTTATAGCAGTGTCAATTGATTGATGTTTCTTAAAGGTTGATTGCTTACCTGTAATCACCTCTATTTTCTCTAAGCAATTTATCAAATGTTTATGCACAGCATTTTCTATAGCCTCAGAAACAAATCACAAATTTGATATTGGACTATATGACTCTAAGTTTTCATGGTCAAGGCCACTATTCAATATTGACTTTACACAGACATCTTTCCCACTCTGTGGGAAAATCTTACTGAATAAGCTAAGATTGGTCATCCTCTGGTACACATCAATTAATTTTTTAAAATTATTTGCTGTCGTCAGATCATTTATAGGAAATAAATTACTTTCACAGTAAGTTACTTTTGCCTTTAGTAACATCCTTTTTACTTCTTCCAAACTAACTAACTCAAAGTCACTTATCTTACTAAATGGCAAATTTAAAAAAAAATAGTTTCTTGTCGACCTCACACTTCAGTTATATTACTATAAATATCTAATAATTTCTCCTCAAATAATTTTAAAAACCCGCTCACCAAAAAAAAAAATAAAGTAAAATATGTGTCGCCATCTGGGAGTCATTTCTTTTTCTGCTTGGCAAGAAGTTTATTGAACAGAAAATGTAACTTTGAGATGCTTCTTCCTGCTTCTTCTATTTTCCTTTTGTATTTTATTTTTCATCTCTGATCAATCTGTTCACTTTCTTTTTTATCATGACATATTGTTTCCAGAGGTAAGTCGTTGTTCTTCTTCTCCACTTTTTTGAGCAGATTTTCTATTTTCCCTTGTCTTTGCAATAGCAAAGTAATACAATTGACATCTCTCTTTTTCATTATATATTGGAAAGTACAGAGAGAGTGGGAGAAAAGTGGAGAAAGAGGGGAAGCGAGAGAGGAAGAGAGGTGCTAAAAGTGAGTGAACTGAATAAAAAAGGACCGTGAGCTTAAGGCTATCCTGAGGAATGTGTGGATTGTAATGAATGAGAAAGTGGAGAAGGGGGTGGAAGAAGAATGAGATTGTTTCAAAAAGGAAGTTATGAAGTGTGCAGAGGCAGCTAGAGGAAGGAGAGTAATAGGTAAAAGTAAAAGGAAAGATCATGAATAGTGGAATGATGAAATGAGTGCAGTAGTAGATAAAAAGATGTTTTGGAAGGAAGTGAAAAGAGCGAGGAAAGGTGAGTCTGGTAGAGAAAAGAAGGCAAATGGAGCAGATGGGCAATTGCTATTAGATAAAATTAATGTTAGAGAAAGATGGGTAGAGTATTTCAGGGAAATGCTAAATGAGGCAGATGATAAAGTGGCATAAAATGTGGTTGTGATAAATAAATAGAAAATGCCAATGTAGGTGATGAGAATGATAGAAAAATAGCAAAAGAGGAGGTACATTTGGCATTGAGAGCACTGAAAGCAGGTAAAGCACCAGAAATAGATGGGTGTCATGTTGAATGCTTGTTAAAAGATTGGAAGGCATTAGTAGAATGGATGGCTAGATGTTTTAATGCTTGTTTCAGTAAGGGAGGGTCCCAGTTGGTTAGAGCAGTGCAGGTGTGGTTCCACTTTATCAAGAAAAAGGAGATAAGTGTGACTGTAGTAATTTTAGAGGGATCAAGTTGCTGCATTCAATTGGTAAGGTGTATGGAAGAGTGTTAATCGAGAGAATTAGGAAAGGTACTGAGAGATTGATACAGGAAGAACAGTTTGGGTTCAGAAGGAGAAGATGTGTGGGCCAGGTGCTTGTGGTAAAGGCAGGGGTGTGAGAAGCTCTTGGAGAAGGTAGGGACACTTTTAGGGCTTTTATGGACTTAAAGAAAGCATATGGCATAGCTGATAGAGAGACTCTGTGGAATGCATTGTAACTGTATGGTATAAGTGGAAGATTCTTGAATTTGGTGAAGAGTGTTTATATGAAGAGTACAGCATGTGCGTGAGTTGGGAATTGTATGAGTGATTGATTTGAGGTAAGTGTAGACTTGCGTCAAGGTTTTGCAATGTCGCCATGGTTGTTAATGTGTAAATAGGTGGAGTGTAAGGAAAGTAAACGAAAGAGTATTAGACAGAGGCTTGGAACTAGTGGGTGAATGTGGAAGGTTGAGGATATTAAATAGAGTGTTCTGTGCAGATGATTCTGTACTAGTAGCTGATACTGAAAATGAACTAAATAATTTGGTTATTAAGTTTGCTAGGGTATGTGAAAAAGAAAGTTGTGGGTGAATATTGGTAAGAGTAAAATCATGCGATGCATAAGGAGTGTTAATATTGGTAGATGGAAGGTAGGAGTGAATGGAGAGCTGCTTGAAGAAGTTGAGAGTTTTTAGTATCTGGGGTCGCATGTATCAAGGATTGGACGAGTGGATGTGGAGGTAAGTTGCAGAGTGAAGGAAGAGTGCAAATGTTTAGGTGGGTTGAAAAGTGTAATGAGAAATGGGTATTTGGGAATGAATGCAAAGAGAAGGTATATGAACGTGTGATTGTGCCCACAGCATTGTATGGAGCAGAGACTTGGAATGCAAATGAGGATGAAAGGAATAGGCTGAATGCACTGAAGATGAGGCATTTGAGAAGTATGATTGGTGTATCTTATTTTCATAGTGTGAGCGTTGATATTAGTTACTAAAGACCGCCCCTTTAGAAGCTACAGATAATCGGACTTCATGGACCAAGGTCCCCCGCATTAGTCTTTAAAATCGAGGGAGGAGTGTAGAAGGTTCAAAATGCTAACGTCATCCTCTGGGGTTGTTAGTGTATTAATTTCATTATTATTGCCATTCTCACTATTAATATTATGACTGTTTTCGTCGTCATTGTTGTTGCTGTGGTTGTTGCTGCTGCTACTGTTGTTTTGCATTTATTGCTGCCTCTACTACTGCTGCTGCCAAAGTTGTTGCTTTTGTCACTGCTTATGTTGCTGTTGCTGCTGTTGTAGCTGTTGCTACTCTTGTAGCTGTTGCTACTCTTGTAGCTGTTGTTGCTATTACAGCTGTTGTAGCTGTTGCAGCTTTTGTTACTTTTGCTGTTGTTTTCCTACTGTTGCTGCTGTTGCTTTTGCTGCTGTTGTGTTTTTGCTTCTGTTGCTACTGCCACTTGTGTTGTTGCTGCTGCTGTTACTGTTGTTGCTATTGTTGCTA